>CAXKVW010001268.1:0-21040 GCA_964058825.1 Carex arenaria | reverse complement strand
TTTTGTAACCGCTTCCCTCATGTGGCCATGTCCATGTGCAATGGTCAACTGCTCTGTATGTGGAACCCAGCTGGACCATGCCCTCTTCGTGGGCCCTCTTCCTCAGTTCTTTCTTCACTCTTCTTTTATTTCCCTGGACATGGTTTTTCCTTTGGACCGGGGCTGGTTAATGGTTAATTGGTTATATTTCTTCTTTCTTTAAAGAAAATTAATTCCTTGTGCTATTTTATGGACAAGTATTTTTTTATGTTATTTTCTTTCTTGAAGAAGGATGAAAATTATTCATTTCTGTGTATTATCATAAATTTTTCAAAATCACTTTAATGTTCTTTCAACTAAAAAGTAAATTATATTTTGCATACTATCAAATTAAGCGAGATAAATAAAACGACTAAATGCATAGAAAATAATAAAATGTTCAATCTACGAACACTGATTATTCTTTGTAATATATAAGAAACAGTATAGAAAGTTCATGAAAGATGCATTACATTTGTACAAAGAATTATCGTGTCAGAAAAAAAAAAAAAAAGTTCATGAATGGTCTATAAGACCATGCCTATCTAAGTTTGTTGCACATACACTTTTAGTAGTGTGCCGTGCGGTTAGGGAGACGCGGAAACAATGCTTTTCCTCTTTTTTTTTTTTTTTGTTTTCTTATATTTTGTTCTTTGTATGAAATTGAAAACTAATATTATCTGGTCTGAAAAGGACAAGAGACATTTAGCAACCATGGCCCATGGCCCAACCCAAATATGAGGTTCAATCACAACAACCTAAACAAATTATGAGGGCCCACTCTTTTTTATGGTAGTTAGTATAAATATAATGGAAGGAGATCACCTGCCCCCCGGGGGGCAGGATTTTCCTGCCCCCAGTGCGACTGACACATGGGGCCCAGACGGGTTTAAATATTTAAATATTGGTTTTAGTTTTGTGCGGGTCCACATGTCAGCGACTCAGGGGCAGGAAAATCCTGCCCCCCGGGGGCAGAGGATTCGGTTCCAAATATAATAGCCATTATTGTTATTATTATTGGGTAGGACCGTAGGAATGACACTGGAAAAGATTTTGAATATTTAAATGAAGCAGCGCATATTCCTTTGAATTTTTTTATTTGTTTTTATTTTCTCGTGGTTGTTTCTCTTGTTTTCCTCATCAGACAATGAGGTTTTTTTTTTTTAATTTTATTTTATTATAAAAGTGAGTCTAACTCACTGATTTTATTATCAGACATTTGTTTCTAACCCAAAAACATGCCAAATCTATAATTTGAGCCTCTAGTAGTGATTTCGATTAGATAATGCGTCTTAATAAAATGTTCTTGTTTAAGAATAAATAATTTGTGAAAGATAAACTCTTTTTTTTTTTTTTTGAAAGATTCGCAAAAGCTGCTAAGTCATGAGAGAAACTTCAACTCTCGACTTTTAAAAAAAACAATATTTTTATATATATATTTTTTTTACTTCTAACTAGCTGTGCTATCATCTCATCTCTGAGATGAGAGATGAACTCTCTCACTCTCTTGTTGGAATATATATTTGATTATTTGTTGGCGTTTATTTTTAAAGATTCATTTATTGTTCATTGTTTTGAACCATCAATCTTGTTATTTTAAAAAATAAAAAAATACATGTATGCTTCTTATATAATCTGTGCGGATTGATGGGTACAAAACGGGTGCTGTGGCGTACAGCTGTCTATGTACTGTATTATTGGAATGTCATGCATTTTATTTTCCATCTTTTTTCAATTAGGAATTTGTATCCCCATACTATGCATAATGCATGCATGATTGCGTTGAGATTCGTGTCCAGACCTATGCGTGTGCAGCGATTTATAGGATAATAATGCTGCCAAAAATAAATCTCATCTCATCTCATCTCATCTCATGGTGATTTGGGCTCTTACCTCTTAGTCTTATCGCTTCATTTTGAAGTGCTTTTTTAATCCCATTTTGAGGTGGATGATTCGGTTCACAGTTTGTAATCTACAAAACAAAAGAGAGAGAGAGAGAGAGAGAGAGAGAGCTCAAAGCCTCAAAGCCTCAAAGCGTGTGATAGGAATATAGGATAAAGCAGCTCTTGACAAATTTAGTTGCGTGTCTCTAACTGTGCAGTGCATGCGACAGGAACAACACCGCACCAAACCCAACCTCATTTATTAGTGGTTTTCATTCAAGAATCAAGATTCAAGACTGCTATGATGCCATTTTTCTTTCTTTCATTTTGCGAATAAAATCCCAAATGAAATGTGATATTACATATGGTATGATGACATTTTTCATTACGCGGTTTGAGTGTTTTGTTATGCTGGAGCGCACTAATAATTTTAAGCCAAATATTAACTATATATATATATATATATTTTTTTTTTTTTTTTTATGAAAAACCTAAAACTGTTTCTTGAATCGGAAAAAAATAATTATAAATTTTATTCTTTTTCACAAGTCACATTATTGAAAAATATTACAACATTACGCGGATGATAACAGAGTATGTGCAGCAAGAAATCAAGAACGGAAACTAGATTTTGTGACATTTATAACATGTAAGAAAAAGGAGCAGTTCCTAATTGACTGGTAACAACCGCCTAAATCCAAAATCAAAAGAATCCAAAACAAACTAATAATAAGATTAAGCTTACGCAACACTCTTCCAAGTTACAACCAGGCGAGGGCGAGAGCAATTGATTGCAATGGGGAATGAACATGATAGAATCTCAACCGTTGGATTGATAATCAACGGTCAAGGAAGCATCATCAAACTTCACGGGTTACGCGGTGTGGTGCCTGGGCCTGGCACAGCCCACAGCCTGGATTACGGTCCAGTTGTCTTAGACGTGACACGTGGGGCCCGCTCACATGCATAGCTGATAGCTTCCCTTATTAGTTGAGCGCAGTTTTCTTTATGCTCCCTCATTCTTTTATATTTTAAATTCATATTTAGCAAAAAAAAAAAAAAAAAAAATCTTTTCTCTTGTTTTAAATTTAGTTTTGCTGCTTAACGCTCTAATTATTGTAAATCTACTAAATTTATTTGGTTGTCGTATAGTTACTATTAGGCATACCTGCTTGTATATATTTCTTAATTTTGATACGAATGTGATGCAATATGAATTACTTTTTTTTTTTTTTAAATAATGCAAATTTGTATAATTCAAAGATTAATAAGAGAGAAATAGTATTTAATTTGTGATTCTTGTAGGATTGTGTCATGTCAAATTGTCAATTCAGAGACGAGAGGAGAGACGTGACTTGACTATTATTTTAATTATATTTTTGGGGCCATATTTTTATGTAGGACTGCATTGTATGTTGTTAAGATGCGGAAATAAAAATTAATTTTTATGATTCCACTTAGAAAAACATAAGTGAGGGAAACTAGTATTACGAAAATAAAAAAGAGAAATTATATTGGACATGTGCTAAGTGTTCTAGCTAATAGCTTAATTGTGTAAAAACTTGTACTATGATTTTTGCAATTAAATATTTCTTAAAAAGATAAAAATATTGGATGAATGTGCAAATAAATATGGATTTTTCCCTGAAAAAGAAAATGACAGGTATTTAAACATCTCTATCACAACAATTTATTCATGGTTTATTAATAAGTCATTCTCCATGCATGGAGGCTTACTGCACAAAAGACTAAAATACCCCTGTTTTGAGACAAGCAAAACTTCTCCCACCGTAGGATTTTGCCCCCCCACTTTGTCTTTGTATAATAAAACCAAATAACAAGGAAAAAGAAATGACAAAATAAGAACGTTGATTGCCAATTTGCCATGCATGCATAGGCTATATTATGTCTAGCAACTTATTGGTGACATATAAATATAATATATTATATATGGCCATGCTGAGAACTATTTTATTAATTTTAAAATAATAAGAACGTCGATGGCCATGCATAGGGATAGGGTGTGCTTTTTTTAATAATATTTTTCCATTTAAATACGGTCAAAAAATTTATATAAAAAATACATGGCGACAAAGGATGGTAACGTACATTTTTTTTTTTTTATTAATTTTAAATTAATATATTTTTGGAAGTACCATTGGCCTTAGAAAACTCTTGATCTCAACAGAATTGTAACAAAGGATAATAAATGCAATGCAAACAAAAATATACTAGTTATTAATATATAATATGATTCTTTTCAGTAGATTTTGATTTTGTGCTACATTTGCCAATTTGTAATAGAATGTATGTATTTTAGTTTTGTAAACATGACATGGGTAGTGGGTACATATCTCGAAGGTATTGTTATTTATTCCTGTAACGCGACATTACATGAAAAGCGTACCAAATGAATTTGGATAAAATATAGAAACTTTTAAGGTCACCTATGAAAAGAAAACATTCCGATTCCAGACCGCAGAGAATACTTTTCGTATTATTTGTTTCTTTTTAATATTTTATTGGACTCCCTCGCCCTCCGCTTTATTTTGATTTTCGAAAAGAAAGAAAGCGCGTATAATTATAAATAATTATTTACTATACGCTATACGGTACCCAAAAGCAAGCTGCCAAATTTCTACCACACACCGACTTTCTATATATGTAGCGATCCATATAACGGGTTGGTTAATAAGATAGCCTTCCAGTGACTCGCGATAAAAGAATTCCATGTTTGTTCAAGCGCAGCAAATCTGGATTGCATGAAAACAGAAGGGTGAGCACCGACTAGCAAAGAAAGGCCAGATGGCAAACAGTTCCATATTTATTTCTTTCAGTTTCAGTTTCAGTGCTCCAAACACTCCAAAATTTACATCAATAATTACCTTCTTCTATTTACTTCATGCTGTCACTAACTCTCTTATGCACATTAATGCAGAAAAAAATAGTGTATTTTATTGCCTGACTTTGTTTAACTAATATCAATATAACAAATATTTTGTATAATTTAATTTCAAATACTGGGACAATTTGGACATTAAATTCAGTTACTATATTATTAATGCCTTATTACTAGATTATTTTCCTTTATTAACACCATTGATCGAAGATAAGAATGTCTTATTACTAGATTATTTTTCTTTATTAACACCATGGATTGAAGATAAGAATGTCTTATTACTAGATTATTTTCCTTTATTAACACCATTGATCGAAGATAAGAATGTCTTATTACTAGATGATTTTTCTTTATTAACACCATCGATTGAAGATAAGAATGTCTTATTACTAGATTATTTTCCTTTATTAACACCATTAATTGAAGATAAGAAGGTATTTATTGAGAACAAAACAGATATTAAAAAATCTCTGAGCTCTGAATATAGTATTTTGAGCCCTAAACACTCCGAAAATAATTCATTCAGTTCCAGTTTATTTAGTCCGTCACATACGCAATTTACTAACACCTGGTTCACCACATCAGTAAACACCTGGTACCAAAAACAATATTCACATAATAATAGTATCGATTTTCTAAATTTATTTTCCGAGAAAATTCAGATAAGTATTAATAATTGGTGGTCCAAGGACCAGGAGCAGGGGAATTTAGCATGGAACAATTTCTCCCATTACTCACGACTTAAAAGCCACACGTAATTAGCGTCTCTCTCTCTCTCTCTTAAGTATAAACACAGTGACGCTAAACAGTGTACCACTACCATCTAAGAAAGATTGCTTTCAAATTTAGAGCCATCATCCAGTTGAGCTGTGATTTTGCTTGCTGTACACTCTCCTCATCTCTCTCTCTCTTTCTCTACACAGACACAGTCTCCCATAAACCCTCTTAACAAAACCACCGCGTTCTCTCTCTCTCTTCTTAAGCACACATTTTCTTCTTTCTATCCTCTTCCATTCTCTCTCTCTCTCTCCAAGAAAATAAAGAAAAAGCAAAGAGTGCACAAGAAAGAAAATAAAAGAAAGACGGAGAGAATGAGATGAAGAAGGAGAATAAACCCTCGCTACTCTTCCTACTATTCCTCTTCTTATTCCTATTCCTCTCCTCCTCCGCCGCCGCTTTCTCGTCGCATGGCTTGACGGACTTCCAGGCGGGTCAGATCCGCCGCCGCCAGCTCTTGTACTACCTCGACGAACACGGCGACCGAGGCGAGCAAGTGTCCGTACCGCCGTCCTTCTCCTTCCCCAACTCTCACCTCCGAGATGCCTACATTGCGCTCCAAGCGTGGAAGCACGCCATCTTGTCCGACCCGCACAACTTCACCGCCAACTGGAATGGTCCATTCGTGTGCAACTATACTGGCGTCATTTGTGCAAATCTCCCCTCCGATCCGTCTATATACACCGTCGCTGGAGTCGATCTGAACCATGCTGACATCGCTGGTTACTTGCCAGAAGAACTCGGTTTGTTAACTGATCTCGCCTTGTTTCACATCAACTCAAACCGATTTTGTGGTACGGTACCTCACAAGTTCAATCGATTGAAGCTTCTCCATGAGCTCGACCTCAGTAACAATCGATTTGCTGGTGCATTCCCTAATGTGGTTCTCCAGTTGCCAAAATTGAAGTATCTAGACTTGAGGTACAATGAATTTGAGGGATCAGTACCGAGGTCGCTGTTCGACAAGGATCTTGATGCGATTTTTATCAATAATAACAGGTTCGTGTTTGATATACCCGATAATTTAGGGAATTCACCTGTTTCGGTTATAGTCTTGGCGAACAACCATTTCTCAGGATGCCTCCCGGCGAGTATTGGTAACATGTCAAAAACCTTGAATGAGATTCTACTGATAAATAATGGTCTTAGATCTTGCATCCCTGCGGAGATAGGGTTGTTAAAGGAATTAACGGTCTTGGATGTGAGTTTCAACAAACTTATGGGGCCATTGCCGGAGCAGATTGGTGGCATGGTGAAACTCGAGCAGCTTGATGTGGCACATAATTACCTCTCTGGTAGAATTCCTGAGGCAATCTGTCGGTTACCCCGACTGAAGAATTTTACCTTCTCATACAACTTCTTTACTGAGGAGCCCCCGGTGTGCCGGAGGCTTGAGGCTTTTAGCGACACAAGGAACTGCTTGTTGAACCAGACAGAGCAGAGGTCAACAAAGCAATGTGCTATGTTCCTCTCACGACCGGTAGACTGTGGTGCGTTTAGGTGTAAGCCCTTCGTGCCGGCTCTGCCACCCCCACCTCCTCCTTCGCCGGTTTATTTACCTCCAGTAGTGTATTCTTCCCCTCCACCGCCACCCTCACCACCCCCACCCTCACCACCACCACCTTCTCCATCTCCTCCGCCTCCGTCACCTCCCCCTCCTGCACCACCACCACCATCTCCACCACCTCCTTCACCACCTCCACCATCTCCATCACCACCACCACCATCTCCACCACCTCCTTCGCCACCTCCACCCTCTCCACCCCCACCATCACCTTCACCACCGCCACCGCCTCCGCCTCCATGCATTGAACCACCACCACCGCCACCACCATGCATAGAACCACCAACACTGCCTCACTATTCATACAGTTCACCACCTCCTCCGGCACCAGTATATGAAGGCCCGATACCACCCGTGTATGGAATTTCATATGCATCTCCACCACCTCCAACTTTATATTGATTCTTTTTTGTTATTTTTTTTTTCAAAGATTGATCCTCTCCATCCTTCTCCTTCCCTGTATTTCAAAAACAAAGAGTCTGCTTTCATTTGTTGGTTGTTCTCTATGCACTTGTTCGATCCACATCCAACCCAGTTATGGTTTTAACTGTGTTGTCAATTGACTGCTACTTGAGGAGAAATGGAAGGTAATTCAAAGGCCTTGAAGTGCTTTTTTGGTGAGTTGCTTGAAAGGGTGCTTCATGAAATTGTTTTGATTCATCACGGTGATGAAAAAGAACAGGAGGCAGAGAAGGAATGGATGGAGGCTCTTCTTCTTTTCTTTTTTTTTTTTCATATAAATTTGAACATTGGATTATGAATATTTTGGTTTGTGGTGTGAATAAACGGTTGAGAGAGACAGATTTAAGGGAATTGAGAGGGAAATATTAGATTCAGGGAAAATGAATGTATGTATAGAGAGTATGTGATTCAGGTCATAAACTTAGATGAAAACTTTGATCTCTTTTTTCTTTTCTAGTCATCACATTTTGTTTTCGCTGAACACTTATAGCTTCAATGACTTGTGGTTTCTTTCTTTTCCATGTTCAGTTTTCTGCATCTGCTCCTTAGTTGTTGCTTTAACTTCCCCTGGAGCTCAATACCTTAGTTATTGCTTTTAACCACCTACCCCATCCTTGTATTCAACAGTCTGATGCTCTGTTTTCTCAATTGCTTTTATATGTTTTGTCCTGAAGAGCTATTCATCTGTTGTGAAAGGAGGTTGCATTCAGGTTTGCAACTATAAAGTGCTATCTCATGTTATTGTTATTGTTATGTTATGTATGCTGTTAACATGTAGCATGGAATTAGTCTGATTATGATGGTCAGTCCCGTGATTAGGTATCTGCTTATTACAGGCATTTGGAATGTCATGTGGAGAAAGAAAGGGTTCTCTTGCAAAGCCCCCTATCTAATTTTATCTATTTTTTAATCTCTCTTAAAAAAAAGATTAGTGATTTTAAAGTAATCTAAATTTGCTTTATGCATTTCCCATTTTCTTTCTTGTCAAACCTAAAAATATAAAATTGTAGATATTTGCTATCTATAATATTGATAGGTTGTGCATCAAGTTGGATACAATTTAATTTACGGTTATCTATTAGAGTACGGTTTTTATGAATTCCATGATTTCTATGATTTTATTCTAGTTGTTGCATTTGTGAGATTGTTAATAACATCTCCCTTTTTTGTCTTAGAGAAATTTGAACGGAATATACCATCTTTAGGTTTAATACAGTACAATAGTCTTATTATAAATTAACTTGGGTTTGAGTATTTTAAGCAGCTGTCATCCTCTGCTTTTCTTCTATATTCTCTCTGTGAAAAGAGATTTGTTTATTAATCTTTTTCTTTCAGAAAGGAAACGCATTAGTTTTTTGAAGCAATATCTCGGTATTAGGGAAAGGACTGGTAGTGGCCAGTGGGTAGGGTAAATGTTTGATCTTTGCTTAACTTAGAAACAAGTTTAAAATACTATTAGTCAAACTAGCCGGATTTAGCCAGGTTTAATTTTTACAAAGCCAACACTGCCACTATTCCACACCTCCTCTTTTTTTAATTACCAGCGTCACTTTCGGTGAGGAGAACATGGCAAGTTGTAGAGTTTACTTCTGGCGCAAAAGCTGTGCAGGAATTTTGCATTTATAGACATACTGGTACACCTCTCTGAACTCGATTTCTCTTTAATAATTTATGATATATATAAATAATTTTTGTTTCGTCATACAATTAATTTTGTACGAGAACAAAACAACCCTTGGTTAATTGTTTCAGTCAATTTAGATATCTGATTCCATGATTACCGACACGACCAAAACATTTTCGTAATGGTTGGTGAATGATATGCCTTTTCTAATTAGTAGAAATTGCAGGGAAAGCGGGCTTGTTTTCTGATTATTTTAATTATTTGAGAGAATTTAACGACATCTCCATTCCAAGAAATCCTAATTTCACGGCATAATGTCCGGGATAGTGTAAAATATAATAAAAGGAGAGATCATGTCACTTGCTGTGTCATGTGTGAGATTACATTATTTATATATACTTGACGCATCCATTGGGCATGAGCATGACTAACTGGATCTGTGGCTGGCTCTCGTGCCTATCATATTCATCTCTCTCTTGCACAACATGTTTACTTTATTTTATTAGACTTCTATATTGGAGACATAATATATAAGTCATATAGATAACCTTTTATATTACATTTGGCAATTTGAGCATTTAACCGAGCCCATAACTAGCGCGCTGCTCCTCTCTCTCTCTCTCTCTCTCTCTCTCTCTCTCATTGGAAATGAATTTTTTAATTTTATGTAGCCATCTCATGATTCTCATCTCATCTGCCCGTGACTTGAGGGAATATGCAGCGATCCCCTGCGCAGCTGGTTGCACGGGCTCTATACATTTTTCAGAAAAATATTGTCTGATTTAGGTGGAGGATAATTGGAATTATGTTTTCCTTTTAAATAAAATATTGCTCAATATGAAATCGGACCTAATGAGCAAATAAAGGAAACTATTGTTATAGGAGAACTGATTTAATCGCCAATATTAAAAAGTTCAAGTTCTGACAAACATAATTTTGTTTAAGTTTGCATAATGTTGTAAGTTGTAACATTCTGAATCTAATATTGCATTTTGACATTATTCTCTATCAATTTTCCTTAAATCTTGCAGTGGTGTCAATGACTGTCCCTTATGATCTGTATGTAGTTGTCACCGTTCATACACAATAAATCTAAAGGTGACTATGCATTAATATAGTTATTTTTACATGATATATCTATTTTGTTCGAAAGACTTAATTTAACATGATAAGCACTTAAGCCTTCATTATATAAACTTAAATAGCCAATGAATTAATTATGTCATGTGTCAAAATTCTTCTTCTTAACAACTGCAATAGTAATATGCGGTCTTTATTTAGTGTGTGTTTGTGTGAGTGGTCCTTTTTTCTAATCAATTTTTCCAAATGGGGACACCATTTGAAGAATAACTATGGTCCAATGGGATTTATTATTCTTCAATGCTTCATTTATTTTGACACCTTTAATTTTTTCCTTTTTCAAGGAAGATGTAATACCAGACTAGTAGATGCGCTGGCGGTATTGTGGTATGAGAGCAAACACGATGTAAGTATTACTAGTAAATGTACTTTATTATTTTTCTTCTGATGCATGCAACTATCAACCACAAATCATCCAAAATATCTCTTATTGTTTGTTTGGTATGTCATGAAATTTACCATTAGCAATTTTCTAGAATGTAAGAAGTGTATTTTACCAAGCATCGCAAGTTTGTATACCGTATACGTGCTATCATACATTACTAAACCCAACATGTAGGTGGGCCATGAGCCCATGAGAGAAGCCTTAAAAGAGGAGTGAGAGAATCACAAATTAAGATGGTAGTGAGGTGCTGCCACAAACAATTTTCATAGCAGCACTTCATGCGAAGATATAAAATTGTTGCATTATCACGGCCACCAGAATCAAGTACTGAACACTGACATTGTCAGAGTTGAACAAATCTTATGACTTGACGCCTTTGTTTGTGCCAGCTGCAACTAGAACTTAGGATTATTATTATTATATTTTTTTTTAAGGTAAGCAAGCATGGATCAAAATCTACTTATTTTCTTAAGAAAAATAGCATTCTCTTTTTCTTCTATCTAGATCGTTCAAAATCTATTGTACCACTTTAATTAAATCTAAATCATTTTAATATATTAAATTGATATAAAAATAGAAAATAATTGAGGCTGTGCTATAGATTTTGAATGATCTAGATGGAATTGATATAAGAAGGGTCATTTTCTTGAAAAAAGAGCAGATTTTGATCCAACGGGCATATGATCACCAACATTTGTATTAAGATAAAAAAAAAACTGTACAGAAGGTAAAAATATTATTACAACACACCCCTCCTCTTGCTAGATTGCTTTCTGATTTATTCTTGCCAAGAGATATTAACTAGAGACAATTAATGTTTTATTTCATCCATCGTTTTGTGATTGTCTTTTTGTTCCTTTGTTCGGAAGAGATTTGTTTCTTAGGGAAAATTTAGGGCAACAACATCTTGCTCCCGTAATTCCTTAATTAATTTGAAGTTACTTTAGTCTCATTTAACATTAACAGTTTTTTTTTTTTGCCGAAAGTCTTATATAGTATTTTTGCACAAATTACATAACAATTATTTTATTGGAACAAGTATAATTCAAGGTAGCAAAATCACATCTCTTGCTTGGTTTTCTAAGTGTAATTTGCAATGCACCCACTAGGAACTATATCAAGCAGAGGGATTCAATGGACATCGAAACAAATTTGATCTATTGCTAGGTTAGAGCCATCTGACCTACATTATATTCACGCAAACAACTGCAAGATGTGTGGGGATCAAGTATGCACTTGATGCAGATCGGACAGCTCTAACTAGACATCGAACCGCCTCCACTCCGAAGATGAGACAGCTACTGTGCCAGAAAAGCAGGGTTATTTGACAACAAAAATAATTAATGCCGACTTGCCAACATGTCAAAACTATATAAAAATAAGTGTGTTAGTTTTGTATAAATTTGAATCAGTGTAATCCTCTCGGTTAGCAAGCCAGGGATGGAATTTTCCCCAAAGAGCCAAATCATTTCCCACCTAATTTGTATTAAGCAAAATATAACACATTGTCAGGGGGCATACTAGAGTTGGTACGGTTTGAATCAGCAAGGGCTTAAAGATATAAAGTTGATGTACAGAGTAAATTAGTCCCCTCTCACTGGTAACAACTCCCCATTTATTTGCTTAGACAGTCAGGCCTCCATCAATGATAACTGTACCAGTGGAAGGGGCTTGCTGTAGCGATACAGTCTACCAGGTGATCATCAAGATGCTATGGATGGATTCGTATATTGCCAGTTCAGTCAATTAAACAAAATCTCATCAGAACCAAAGGAGGTGATTCAACCTCCTGAAACACATTCCCTAAACATTTGCTTCTGATACAGCAAAACACCTCCTATTTTCCAATTTTTAATTATGCTGGGGTTAGTGAAAAGTGCAAGTGTCATGCATTAGTAAGGTTATTAGTAGTAATGCCACTAAATTTGTGCAAACTAGGAACAGCACATGTTTTTTCATTTAAGAAAATTAAGGACCACCTAAGTACCTGAGTTATACAGAGTTGCACTGGAGACGACAGGTGGGATTGCCACCTGTTATGTTGTGCTCACTCATATTTTTGAGCATCCTGGGACCAGTTTGCCAGTTGTACAGCACAAAAACAATTATAAATAAAACCCCTTGGAAAACAGCTATTTTAATTTTTTTTATCTGAATAAAGCTCTTAGAAGAAAATATTTCACTAAGAGACTTTTTAAACCTATACAACCCCTCCACCCCCCAACACCCACACATACACAAACAGGCATTCAAAAAAACAAAATGCCAGTTATTTTTCTCTATACACTCCTTCTGGAGATCATAGTGCAAGCAATATGTTATCTGAGGGCTTTAGTGAAAAATCTCTCTCTACTATCTGCAAAAGAACAGTAAATGTTATTGCTACATTCTTACAAAGTAAAGAAGAGTTCTATTGAATTTACCTGAAATCCCATCTGTTGGTACAGATTCTGTGCTGCAAAATTTTCTCTGTCCACATGAATAAAAACTTTCTCTGCTCCTGTTGCACAAAGTAGACCCAGAAAATTATCCTCAAAACTTGTGAGAACTCTCAAATTTTTGAGTCAATTAAATATACAGCCCTTAAACATAAACCATTTCCCTTCGGTACATAGAGTTCAGAGGTCCATATGGTCTATGAACATTCATTTTCCTATCATTTCCCTCAAATTCAGAACAAGAGAACAAAAATTATATTGTTCAGATTATATTCAGTCAAAATATCAGCATTTTCTGAATCTATGAATCATGGTGAGCATTTTCTATTTTAGAGATGATAACAATGGAATGTCCTTAAAAATCGCTCTATCCAAGCTTCTTTTAGAAACTTAAAAAAGAAAATATTAAAACAAAAGTACAATCAACTTTCACAAAAATAGTAAGAATGCCTGGCAGGGTTAACATTCCATGAATAAAAGAACAGTCACTTGACATTAGATAAGGTGGTGGAATATTATAAATGATATTCTTTATCTCTAATTAGCACAATTATAGGTGGGGCTATTGATCTCGTACATATAACTGATGTGGTGTCTAATATACAATGACAACCAGGAATTTTTCTCTTGTTGTCTTTAGTTTTGGTGACCTGATGCACCAGAATTCTTTTTAGTAATTTGAAATTTAGAAGTTAAAACAGAAACATAAATTTTCAGACTAGGAAGTTTGCATCCATGGAAATTGAATCAAGCAGTAAAACTAGGAAGTTTGCATCCATTGAAGGCAAATGTGGTAGCAAAATAAGTTCACAACCTTTGTATACTAATCATTATCGATATAACAGAGAGCATGTCTGCAAAGGGTTCATACTTGTTGGTCACAACCAAGGTTGTTACTGAAATAGTATACTAATGTTGTCTGAAAGCATGAAGTTCACATTAATAAGGTAGATGACTCAAGAAACATCTCTTTTTACTTTTTTGAAGTGAGGTGTGGCAGTGCACTAGACTAACTCCATGAGCTTCTCCTATGAGTAATGGAGGTCTCCATTTTAGCACAACAAACAATGCAAAATTCTAAAGTGGAAAAGAGATGGGAATGTCTACACCATTTTGCTGGGACACAAGGGGTTCACATCTGTTGTATGTGGACCAAGTGATCTGCAATCAATAAATGCAAACCAAAAGATAAAAAAGAAGAAGAAGATGGTTTCTCTTAATTTAAAGTAGTTCATATTCAATGGATGTACCTTGACTCACTACCTGATTCGCATTCATTGGATGCGAACTTCCTAGTTCACTAACTAATAAATATAAAAAAAATGATGTGCAAAATTCATGTTCCTGTCCACTAACTTCTAACTAATAAATAAGTGCTATTTATAATTCGTTCTTATAACAGTGGTGTTTTTAGTATGAATAGCACGCAAGTCATTTTCTTGACCGCAGCTTGATTAACACTGGGAGGAACAGCATATGCTTAGATCATAACATGGAGCCCTTTCTCTAATTAGTTGCTGTGAGCTGCATCACTGCATTAAAATAGCTGTCTACAATTTTTTTTCACATGCCAATAACTAAAAAAAGAAAAAACACCTGCCAACACTGTCTAAACTCCACACTAATAAGTGACCACATAATAATGTTAAACGACTCAGATGGAATGTTCACAGGGTCAGCATTTTAGTGGATTGTCTGCCAACTTTCATACCAGTTTTGTAGAAAAGCTGATTCACATGGCCAGTTCATGAAAAATTCTTTTGCAAATTCACAAAAAAAGAAGGTATTGATCCCTAGAATTTCAAAGTTTCAATATTGGTTCAATTAGCTATCAAATTGTACCAAATTGGTTATACTGTGATTATATATGTTAAAGAAGTGGATGACAAACTTGTCAGCAGCCAACCAATATGCCAAACAACATGGATGCTGACACGGATGGGATCACACATTTTACTGGATGTATGATGATGTTAATGCTGCTGTTAGTAGCCAGACCATCGTACATCTACTTATAATGAAACTTCAAATCCACTTTCAGTGTACAAGTTCACACCATCTACATAGCACAAACAGCGCTGTTTCTGACATGTGTAGAACAGGTAGCCAATTCTAACATGCCCCAACACACTTAGTACCCAGTCAACCTAGACTCAGGACATGGACAGTGCCTTTAGCACTTTTGGACTGGCTATGATATGGGTTAGACAGGCCATGTAAGATCTGATACACAGTCTAAGCTGTATGATTGTGCCAGGAAAAACTCTATGAGCTGGTTAGGGGAAGAAGTCATTGAACTATCAGTAGAAATATTGCTAGGAACTGCTGAGACCATGATTGAAGCCCCAAGCAGTGAGGTATGGACCTCAAACCTTACCAACCAGGCCATCCTTGTAATTATAGTGAAGACAAATTAGAATTTTTAGAATAAAATATATTACTGTTTCATTAGTGACGCACTGGCTGTACCGTGTCAAGCCACGTACTTTTAAAATTACCATATTGTTCAATGTTGGACAGCCATTTCACACTCTGTGCTACAATGCACACTATCAACTAAATATACTACAGGTATTACAAAATAGATCTCCATCCGCTCTCTTAACAATATGTTTATGGTCAATTTGGTACAAATTGCAAACTTTAGGAATTAAATAGGGAAATTTGGAAATTCAGGGACCAAAAGGTGATACTACTAAGGACAAAGGAATATATCTGTAACTTACTCTTTCTTAAGTGGACAACTGATCAGAATAGTAGAGTTTTGATGATGTTGAAACAATATGTAACTTTGAAACTACAGGGATCAAAAAGGGCAATATCCAAATTCTCAAGAACCATTAGTGTAAATTAATTCCTTATCTTACCATAAGATAATGAGACATTAATAGCTAAGTATATCATGTTCCTTCCAATTCCTTGGCGGCGTGCATGCTTTGATACACATACATCAGAGATATACCCAAACTGTGGTTGATCAGTCCTGTAGATATCACATATGCCAGGTTTATTTACACCTTCCTGCAAAAAGTACATACAGAATATCATGTAAGTATTTCACTCCGGTTAAACTGCTAAATTAGGATTTCTTCATGCTTAAACATTCCAGTTGAGGCTCCTGAGAAAAACCAAGCAAACTACGACAGAAGCAAAGCAACAATGCTGATACATGCAGCATGAAGGTCAAAATTAAATACCCCAGGATAGAGCTCTCCATGAAGCGGATGCCTCACATGCACGTCAAGTGTACCAACCACACTTTGTATGGCAGTTCGCTTGCAATTTTTCTCATCATTTCTGACCTATTTATCATTTAAAATAAAAATTGACAACATGTTGAAAATAAGGAAACTGGTTAAATTAGATGAAATTTAGCAGCATTAGGTCGACAGCAATCAAGGTTCTTTTACTTCTTTGCATATCTAATGCCATATTGCAAGGTTCTACCAGATTGAACCTTTTTATTTTTGTTTAAGACTAAATTATAAACCTTATTTAGTGCCTTACTATTAATATCAACATATTAAATCCTAATCAAGCATAAAACACCTCCATCAACCCCCTTCCCAACCAACAAAAATAAGATCACACATTTTATGTAACAATATAGCGAGTCTGAGATGATACCGTGACCAAACAGAAGCGTTTCTGTGCATAATGCTTCTTTCCAAACCACTTCTTCATTGTCTTGAATTGCTGGAAGAAACCAGTATTTGATTATTTATTTGAAAGCAATAGAGATTATGCAAAAGCTCCTTCGACATATCTATTTTACTTCAATGTTAATATTTTTCCATAAGAAAGACAAATTATTTACGGAAAGAAAAAGACCAATTTTGTTTTCAAATCATTTGAAATAATAAAATTCTTCCTGATACCTGTTGAGCATATTGCAATTTAAAGCGCTCTACAAAGCTACAGAATATAAAAAGCCAAAATCAGCACATAACATGGATTACAATATGCATGGTACTAATGCAACTAGCACTTTTCCAGGCCTGCCACAGAACCCTAAACTTGTTTCTTGGTTAGACCAGAGAAGTGATGTCAAATATCAATCTACATTACTCAGCAACCTCGATTGAAAAAGGAAAAATAAATAATGGGTATCCACAAAATTTGGACAGAGGCAAGCATAAAGTGCAGGCCATTTCAATGGCCCCAATTTTTTCTAAGATGCTTTCCAAAAAGCACTGCAGTCAGGTATACAAGAAATTACATTTCAATATTTGGAATGCTTCATAAGATAAATAAATTCAATTAAAAAACTAACCGTAGATCTATTTTGTTTTCATAGTTGGTTTCAGCCCTCAACCAAGCTGCAGCCTATTCAAAATCACAAAAAAAATAATAAATGACAAATAAACGATTAAAATTATCACTCAAAAGTGTTGGCACTTTTCCCAGTGATTGGAAATTTGAGGAGTTGAAATGTAATTTCAACAGTAGTCAGATTTAAGGTTGAAATGAGCTATAAAACAGCCTCAATTGACACTGGACAGACTTGAGCCTACCCATAATTCTACATCTATTAAAGCAACTCGGGCAGTGAAGTGGTCAAAATCTCTTCTAAGTGCAGGACTAAGATCTTGATGGGATGGCTGTATCTCGTCAAAGCGAAGATCAGAGTTTTCAGCTGGACTGTTAACAAGTGGCCTCATGGGCCTAACAGGAAATGACTCTTTTGTACCACTATTGGAGAGAACGAGCCCCTCGTTCCTGCAAATGGTGGTAAGAACATTAAATCACATTTGATTAGTATACATCCTAAAATTGTTTAGGAATTGCTTTATATTTGCCATGCGTTGCCATAATGATTATATAGTGGTCATGCCTAATACCAGTACTATGCAATAAAATGTGCAACAATTTCCCTTACCTGGTAGCATAGGCACCAATTGAAGATGAACTAGTCAGAATTGGAGTAATTGGAGTAATGAATGTTGAGGTTTTGAGATTAGATATGTGCTCTTCTTTACCACCACCTGCTGACTCCACTGGTTCCTCGTACCTACAAATTCACTCCTAATCAGAATCAATTTGGTTCAAAGTTGAAACAATCACCGTAGTCCGTAGTCGGTAGGCGTAGCAGTGGAGATTGGAGAAAAAAGAGACGGAGACTCACCTACCCGCATGCGCATGGACACTGATCCGGCCGCACGGAGACGACCGCATAACAGGAAAGGCCGATCTCGCTGTTTCCATGTTCAACGAAACCTAGCAGATAGCAAATAGCAAATAGCAATGCTTGGGAGAGAAATGGAGGATAACAACAAAAGTAAAAGGCTTTAAAAGGATGGGAATGCGCGTTCGACAGATATCTCTCTTTCGAGGTAAAGGGCATCGGACCTACTTTTAGAGGTTCAATTAGCTCTTTCGTACAATTAGCATTAAGATCTGTGCGACCGGAAATTGAAATATACTGCACGGAATTTAATGTGGTTTGCACGAATCTTGATTCAATCGAATGGTCATTACAGCCATCAAAACAAAGTAGGTCCGATGGGCATCGGACCTACTCTGAATTCATCTCTTTCAGTTAAAAACAACTAGAAAAGTAGTAAAAGTATATTACACGTAATTCAATTCAGTTTTCTCCTCTTTTAGGAAGTTTCATGCTGACCATATTAATATTATCTCCATGAGAATGATTCAAATACATAATAATTTTGTACTCTAATATCTCCTACATCTTTTATTTCTATTTTTTAAATCTCTAAATTGTTCACATAATTTTCATAATAAAATACTAGTACCGTGCCCGTGCGTTGCAACGGGACATAATATAAGATTGAGTAGAATATAAAAAAACTTTTTGTTTGACATTCACACAAAATTAAGAAAAAAATATTTAAATGAAAATAAAAGGCATAAATAAAAAAAATAAAATTTCTAATAATAAATAACAATAAAAGAAACAACAACAAATGAAAAAAACAGATCAAGTATAACAAGAAAAAAGTTCTTGAAGTATCATTGCCAGTGTGATCTTCTTCGATGTAGTCTAACATTTATAAAAATTAACAAATAAAATATGAAAGTAGATTATAATTGCTCAAATTGAAAATATATAATCAAATAATAAAATTAGAAATATTTAATTAATATGATTCATATCTTATTTCTTGTATAAGTACAACAATATAAGTGCTTGTTTACAAAACTAC
The DNA here is from genome assembly GCA_964058825.1 of Carex arenaria. NCBI lineage: Eukaryota > Viridiplantae > Streptophyta > Magnoliopsida > Poales > Cyperaceae > Carex > Carex arenaria. The sequence continues at coordinate 1,683 of CAXKVW010001268.1, read as the reverse complement.
TAAGCATAACTATCACTTAGAAAGTAAATGTATTATAATCTAGAGTAAAACTTAACTGACATCTTCCAAATCGAGTCAAGTCTCATAATTTAAATTAATTTTCAAATCAACTCCTCTCACATTAAAAACTTGTACCAGTAAGCAATGAAAGAACTGGTACCACTCATATCCAAAAATTTCTAAATTGAACTTATAAGTTTCACTGCACAGTATTTCTCGTCTTTTGTTGGCAGTGGGGTTGGAAAATTTAACATAAAACACAATACGATTTAATATCTAATTTTCTCCACAAGTAAGGCATGTTATTAAATTATTCAAATATTTAAAGGAGAAATAATTTGTAAAAAAATAAAATTGGGAAATATATAATTAAATGATTCAAATAAAAAATTTCTCTACAAATATATTCTTGATGAAAAATATTTTAACGATGAAATTTTTTATATAAATTATTTCTTTACCCGAAAGATTTAGATATTCTTTATTTTCCCCTAAAATAATAGATATGCGCATTGTTCATGGCACTACGATGGCATGGTGTGGCCTAATCCATGCCTTCCTATAGCTATGAAGATGTGTGACAATAAAAGGCACCCTGATCCAATTTTCAGACCACTAATTTTCACCCGCAGTACAATAAAGAAAAGAATGCAGCATTTAGATACTGCCATACTGGTATCTTGACTGAATAGGTTGAGTCAAATATAATTATATAATTATTATGTGATGTGTGGGTGCTGATAATCACACCACAAAAATTATCAACACAACTCACTTTGAATATTTTAATGTATAGACAATTTTATCTCTCAATTAGATTTTTAATGAAGTATCCAAGTTGTCATTTGTTTCTTTTTTTAATTAACAATCTTCTTATATATCAATTTCTAAATTTGTTGTTCTCCTTTCACGTTCTCTTCTGACCAATATATCTTGAGAACTCATAAATTTTCAATTAATTAAATCTACTATTTATTATATGTAAATTTTATTACCTTGCTGATCTTATAGCATATATACAAGTAGATTGTTGATTTTGATTGAAAAATGTACAAGTAATTATCTGGCTAATTTCATAATTATTATACAATTAATATTTTATTTAGCATACAAGTGGACTATTGTTGATTGAAGTAGTATCAATCCAGAGCTGACTTTGAAAAAAATATATTATATAATTATCTAAAGATAATTTTCGGTGCTATGTGAAATGACATGCCTTAGTTCATTAACCTTTTTGTTTTTTTTACAAAATTTTAAGTGCTTAATGCATTGATGCGAAGTTTGCAGGTTTTAATTAATTTGTAATGAAAACTATGTAGCAATGATATAATAATGACTAAAGTTTTTATTTTATTGCCTACGTTGTTAGACTGTATTTGAAATTTTCTACATCAATTTCAAATGACACAAAATATTTTCTTTCTACGGAATGATAATTTTATTTCTTAATGTGATTTATTGGCTACACGTATAAAAAATAATCTACTACAAGTAGCAAATGTACAAGAGACTTATTTACTTTATTAGATTGAAATTTAAGGAAGTTAATTTTGTATATTAATTGTTGAAATAGAATCAAGGCTATTAGTGGCAAAGTTGTCAATTGAAGATAATTATTAACAAATAAGATTGTGTATATATCAGCACCCGATGTGTGAGGTGATTAATTATCGTCAGCTG
>CAXKVW010001267.1:0-39547 GCA_964058825.1 Carex arenaria | reverse complement strand
TACTATTTTTGTTGTGATGTATGGACTTACGAGCATGTACTTTGCGGGGGTGATGGTCCGGCTTATTTTGGTGGCCGCACCGGCCATGTGCCTTGTCAGCAGCATTGCAGTCTCTGCTACTGTGAAGAATTTGAGCTCTTTGATTCGTGCCAAGAGTAAGAGTTCTCAGGGTTCGGGCAAACCGCTCACTGGATCAAAGGCTGCTGCCAAGGTTGGTTGGTTTCTTTATTTGATTTAAAGAGTCTATTATATTTTAGTACTGTTTAGTAGGTGAGTTTTGACTGCAAAAACTGTTGTGTTTTAACCTGAATCGAGAAGTTTTGAGCCCTGATCCCCTTCCATCCCCAATAACTAAAGTTTACCAACAAGCATAAGACAAACATCATTTATTCATTCTCTGTTCAAAATCCAGGCTAATTTTCATCATTACAGGCTTCAGCTGATCAATCCCTCCCGTTCCAAAGGAAAGGTGCAATTGCCCTCCTTTTGGGTGCCTTGTACCTGCTCTCTCGGTATGCAATGCACTGCACATGGGTCACATCAGAAGCATACTCATCCCCTTCAATCGTCCTGGCTGCTCGGGGCCATAATGGCGGAAGGGTAATTTTTGACGACTACCGTGAAGCCTACTATTGGCTACGTCAGAACACCCCACAAGATGCAAAGATCATGTCATGGTGGGACTATGGCTACCAGATCACTGCCATGGGGAACAGAACTGTGATTGTGGATAACAATACCTGGAATAATACGCATATTGCCACTGTAGGACGGGCCATGTCGTCTTATGAACCTGAGGCATATGAGATTATGCTTTCGCTGGATGTGGATTATGTGCTGGTTGTGTTTGGTGGCGTGACGGGTTACTCTTCTGATGATATTAACAAGTAAGATGTTTGCTCTTTAGCATTAAAAGCACTTAAAAAGGCTTGTCATAAACTGATCATTTTGCCTTCAGCCTTAGAATTATCACAATACTTGCATTGGCTGTAAAACTCATTGAAGTTCTTACCTAAGCTCAGAATACTATGTGAAAACTTTGGAAATGAAAACAAATTGTAATTTTAAACTAAACTAAAGTTCTGGGAATGCTTTGTAGCAGATTTTACTGAATTCTCCCAAGGTTATTATTGTCTCTGAGAGGAGAAAGTGAGTTTTGGTAATTCACTTAAAAAGAGCTCGAGTTGCTTGAGTGATTGAGTCATGAGGTTTTGCAAATGGAAGATTCTCCCTTTTGTATTGCAAAAGCTGTAGAAAGTTGGATGCATCTTTGAAGTGCACTTGCTTTCTCTGACTTATGGTTGCAAACAACATCTAAGTATGTGTATGGTCAGAGAGATCACTTAAAAGAGCTCGAGTTGCTTGAGTGATTGAGTCATTGAGGTTTTGCAAGGAAATGGAAGATTCTTCCTTTTGTATTGGGAAATTAAATTTATGAGAGGAAGTGGGGAGTCTTCTTTCTGACGTTCCTTGCTTTCTGTGACTTTCAGAGTTGCAAACAGCTCCTAATTTATGTGCATGGTCAGATAGATCACGCAGCTGTCCTGCAATTCATTGGATTGACCCTCAATTCATGTGTTGAAAATTTTGCAGGTTCTTGTGGATGGTACGTATTGGTGGTGGAGTGTTCCCAGTAATTAAAGAGCCTGATTATCTTGTCAACGGTGAGTTCCGTGTTGACAAGGGTGCTGCACCAAAGATGCTCAACTGTCTCATGTAAGTTTGTTCTTTCTGTTGGATAACTGAAAGTTTCACGTGTAAGAGCATCTTCTCTCAGTTAACATATTCACTTGAATGTTGTGATCAACTTGAGGCTCTAAATAGGCATAATTCCTTTACAAATAGAACAAAGATTTGAAGAAAATAGTTTAACTTGACCCTTTCTAATAGTTCTCAATGAAAAACAAAATTTCCAAAGTAGGTTGTCCACCAATTTCACTGTTTGATTATTTCCTTGCTAGCTAAAAGGACCAATCAAGGATTGGCTAATCTTCTTTTTGCTAACTAACAGGTACAAGCTTTGTTATTATCGCTTTGGGGAGCTGACCACAGAATATGGAAAGCCACCAGGGTAAGATATGATTTGTTTCCCTTATATTTTCTTGCATAGTGGCATATCATTTTTTTTCTACGGAATTGATAATCCTTACTCATAAGAGCAATCCTTCCTAGGACTACTCTCTCAGATTTTGAATCTATTATGTTCAATAGATCATGGCTGTATCTCATAAAATATGAATTATCAAGCGCTCTCGTTTTGCTTATTCCTATGTGCCTTTGTTGTAGGTATGATCGTGTAAGAGGTGTGGAGATTGGAAACAAAGATGTAAAACTTGAGTATTTGGAGGAGGCATATACAACTCAAAACTGGATTGTGCGAATCTACAAAGTTAAACCACCAAAAAATAGGTGGTGAGATCTACTACCCTCCAGACTATTTAAGCGAGCTTCTTTTTTTAACCCTAGTCTAGGAGGAAAAAAAGCATGTACTTCTGGCAAAAGAGAGACTTGAGGTAGATCAAACAACCGGCTTGCATTAGATTGTCTTTGCACACTTAGACGTTTTTGTTTGCGTTAGACAAAAGCTAGATTATTGTTGCTGTGGTTTTTTTAGAACAGAAAATTTTGAGTGATGTTTACCTTCTTGTTAATTACTCAGATAACTTATGATGTATTAGATTTTTTTTCTTACTATGCAGAGAAATGAATTTTTAGTTCTGCTAGATAAATTTTTGAGCTAATGGTTTGTAGTATACCATCTGATTTTTCTTTTTTATATCGTTAAAAATTAAATTTATGACATCTAAATCCGAATATGGACGAATCTAACGCAAACGCTTCAGTCTACGGCGTTTTGACTCAGGGCGAAATTGCCGTAGTCTTCTATGTTCTCTGTTGAGAAAAACGCCGGGGAGTACAGCGTTCCTCTGTCTTATTGCTGTGCTGCTGTCATCTCACTTTCATTTTTGTACGCAGTAGGTTTCTCCAGCACAGCTTCATATTCAATTGGAATATTCTTCGAACTATACGGTGATAATTTTTTTTTTTCTCTGTATCAACAATTTACCCCTATGGAATCGGAAGGAAATCCCACAGTTTACAATATACATACGCTAGCGTTTCGATTTGTAAAACTTAAAGGTATACAACTTTTATGTACAGTAATGACTGAGCATCTTAGGATCTCAGAGTAATAAAAAAAAAAAACGTTATCACCAGGGCTTTCGACCCTTCATTTCAAGTACCTCAACTAATCCCACAACCGCCATTCCAATTATGAACCAAGTAGCCCCAGCTAACAAAATCTGCATCTCAAAACTGTTAACAATTTGCATTGCCATTTCCCCACCCATATGTTGTTCCACTCCAATTCCTGCCTTATTCGCCCCTTGGTGCGCAACGACTGATGCTGCAAGTGTTGCCATGACCAAAGGAGTTCGCAGATCCATTCTAAATTTCTTCGTTTTCTCAGCACCTTTTGCATTTTTCGAACTTTGCTCTGAAGAAGAAACACTAATTGGGGACTGAGATGGAGCTGTACTTGTGGCCTTCTTATGGATTGATGGAGATGGAAGGATGTGAACTGGGCTCCAGTATCTTTCACTTTGGCTATGTTCTATGCGGGGAGGGTTGCCACCTTGTTCTTTTCGCCTTGTGGCAGCCTCTAGAAGCCTTTGTGTGAAAAATGGTTGTTTAGTTCTTCTATAAGTAGGCTGCTTAGCAAGTGAGGAATCCTCACTACTAGTTTCTGATTTGAATGGTTGCCAGTACCACCAGTTTGAGATTGATCTTATACCTTGAACAGCCGAAATTCTAGATCCTCCTATGATTTCTGATTCCTGTAGGGAAGTAGATTTCAGTTTTTATAAAGTCAATAAATTAAAATTCAATGTGGTTAATTAATGTCAAGGAATATATTACTTATTTGACGACCATATAGTTGGTTTAACACTTATCAGCATGTAAAAAATTAAAATTAATATTGTGGCTTCTGTATGATTTAAATAAATCATTAAAATGAACAAGAGCGTATTTATAATTATATTTTTCGGTTTTGAACAATTTTAATTGACATTTGTTTCCATAGTTGTCAAATAGTTCTTTCTGCCCAAGGGCAAATTACTAAAGAATATACTCCTTTCAACCAAATAAATAAAAAATGGTGTATTTTTTACTACTGCCATTTGTGTCGCCATATATTGCATTACCTTGGATCCCCTTTTCGAAGCCTTTTGTTTCATCTCATAAAATCTGGTTTGGAACTTTTCGAGATCAGCGAATATATTCGATACGCGGGCCCCGCCGGTATTACCCTGTGATATCCTCACACTTCCACGAGGTTGTTTTGACATCAAGAACTCCAGGGCTGCTAAATTCGACTTTTCAACCATGCTGGTACGAAGAAGCAAAAGATAAAATGATAAAATAAAATTTTACAGGATAAAAAAGATAAGTTAACAGATTTCAAAGTTCAAATTCGATTTCCAAATGTTCATCAGCAGGTGCAGATTGATCTACCTGTGCCTTTCATTTCTAATTCTGTTTATAAGTATACATTGAAAAGTAAAAGGGGTTTTGGGAAATTTTACCTGATACAATCGACAGGGCAAGTTTGAATGGCCTCGAAAATCTTGTCTTCTGGATCGGCCCACTGTGAGACGACTCGTGCACGGCCGTAAACTGACTCAATTGCAAATGTTTTGCTTGCAAATAAAGCACACTTCAAGCAACCAACACATTTTACTTCATCAACAAAAACTGCGCGCTGTTCGGTCTCTGGACCGGACCAAACTGAGTAGAGTGGTTTGCCTGTGTAACCTTGGAATTCTGAGAGCTTTGCTTGCTCCTGTATAATCACAAAATAAATTATGAGGCATATGCATATTACGGATCGACTGGTGCTATGAATTTATATTTCTATTTTCAAAGTTGAAACAATTGATCCAAACATGACATTCATATGAAACGAAACCAAATTTTACATTTTTAGAATTTTTTTTACTATTTTTAGATAAGTAAAAAAATCACTAGTTTTTCATATGGTTTACCAATATATCAGAAATCACTAGTGATCTTCTAAGTTTTTAGCTCTCAATTAATTTACCTCTAGTAGCATCAGTTTCCACTTTCCATGTTTCTAAGACTAACTGGTAGAGTCCAAATGTATGATTCCAACTTAGAAGTCCTAATTAAAATCATTGAATTACTTAGTTTGATTTTTTTTTCTTGATTTACTTTGCTAAAATATGTAAATACAAAGACCTGATCATATGCGAATCGCGAGGCAGGGTCCATGAGGAGAGAATACACCTCATTAAGCACAATAGCCATGTCATGACCGGTGGGTCCCGCTATGTCAGGATGGCAGTGCTTCTGCAGTGCTCTATAAGCTGCCTTTATCTCTGCCTGACCCGACAACCTCTCAACCCCCAACAACTCATACAAATCATAATCCATCACCCATGATGATGTGTTAGAAGAACTGGATGAAGCTTTGCATCTAAATTGGAGGTGCGATATCTTCCTTGCTCTGTTTTGTTTTGGACTACTAAACACCAGCGAAGGAGAGATACTGTTTAGGAGATAAGCATGCATGGTGATTTGGTGTTGAGGAAAAGTAGAGGTGAAAAGTGCGAGCAGGAGAAAATGTAATTTTGGTGGAGAAGAGAGGTAGAAATTTATCAGACTTTGTCGCGGGATATTTTGTGTGTAAATTGAAAAGTGCAGGGAAAGATATTTCCGAGCCTGAGAGTGACATGGAGTCGTGGAATGTCTCCGTTTTTTGGCAACTTTGGAGACGAATTACTACCAGTGGTATAGAAATGGAAATTTCCAGTTGTTTGGCATGGAGAGGATTAGAGAATAGAGGACAACAATAGATACTCGGATGTCCATAACATAAGGAACTGTAGGTGTCAATTAGAGTTCTAAATTCGTGCCGTGCCGTGCCGTGTCGTGCCAAACACGGCTTGGCACGGCACGGCACGGCACGGCACGATTATTATTTTATTATTTTTACCGTGCCGTGCCGTGCCGTGCCAAAAATTGGAAGAGGTCGGCACGGCACGGTTAAGACACGGCACGTTTAGGCACGCCGTGCCTAAACGTGCCGTGTCTTAACCGTGCCGTGCCTAATCGTGACGTGCCTGTTCGTGCCGTGTTGCTTTGGCACGGCGTGCCTTATTCGTGTTGATCGTGCCGAAAATTAAAAAAATCCAAAAAATAAGAAAAAAAAATTACAAAAATATAAAAATATGAAAAAAAATTCTCAAATTTTATAGATTGTGCATGCGCCAGCCAGATGCTCATTGCATTATGATTCCGAGTTTCCGACCACCAAAAACGCTTAAAATTCTTGCCACTAAATTGTAACTTTAAATTATATTTATCTTCATCCTTTGAGATTTAAAAAGGCTTATCCAACGAACAAAAAAAAAAAGAAATGACAATAATCTGTAGTTAAAAAATTATGTGATTTGTTGATGACAGTGAGTCCTACCCTATCCAAGTATTAGCAAGTAAAATAATAGTTAAATATTCTTTTTTCTGAGCCTCGTGCAGCATTATGTTTTGCAAATTCTTAAAAAAATAAAAAAAAAATGAAACAAGGAGGAAAATTAAATAAAATCATAAAAATAGAAAGGTATAGGCGTATAGCCGTATGTATAGGAGAAAAAAGAAAGGAAAAACAGTTTAAAAAAATATATTTGTTTTTTAAAATTTGTAAAGTTTAAAATAGAATTAATAAATGCAAAAGAAAGAAAAATAAAGTTACCCTCCTCCTTTATTCCGGGCTTGGGACCAGCTATGTGAAATAATATAGGTGGAGTTCTTTTGTTAGTATAGTTTAAGAAAATTAAATTCAAATATTAAAATTGAAGTGAAAATTATACCTTAATCCTCAAATATTAACATAGGCGGAGTTCTTTAGTCCCAACTCATCAAAACAAAATTAAGAAGGTGCTAGGATGTTTATAAAAGAAATCAGAGATTACCTCAAAAATTCACTTGACTAGACCCATTCAATCCAGATGAGCAAATGAAATTAGGTGCCGTATTGTACCGGATATCCAATCCGTTATTATTTCGGATATGATTCCGATTCATTTTGTTATGCGTTTGGTTTTGGTTAACACCGATACCAGTAAAATCCGCATGTCAGTTCAAATATTAAATTTCATATCCGGATATATACAGATATCCACTTCGTTTATATCCTTACATAATAATCCATATTCGTATCTGGATTATTTTTCCATATACCAGAAATATTTGTATTCGTATCCGAAAGTATCCATATATGTTTAATCCGGATTCAGATAATAAGCGGATTTGGAGCGGATATCCGTCGGATAATCCAGATCCGTTTACACCCCTAGGAAACTTGCATGTTACACAAGTTGAAAATTGAAAAGTTTAAATAACTTTTTTTAAATAATAAAACATATTAAAATAGAAATTCAGTTTAATAAAACAGTTTATGTAATTAATAAAGTGAACGTACTTGAAATAAAATAATATTATGACCTTCAAAATTAGAGTTGTCTCATAAACAAGATAGTAATAAGATATTAAGGTCAGGCACTTTTGATCTTCCTTTCTCATTAAAAGAGAATAAACAACCTGATAAATGAAAACTTCTTCCAAACCTCTTAGAATTCAAAACTTTTTTTTTTCGTTTTCCTTTCTTGTTTTAGCGTGAACAACTTACCATTTATAATGTATTAATTAGAATAAACTTTTTTTTTCGTTTTCCTTTCTTGCATTCAAACGTCCAAATACCATGTATTTAATTAATTAATGTTATAATGTAAACATATACATTAAATACATTATGTACCTATCTCATTTTTAATTTATTTTAAAATATATAAATTATTAACTTAATGAAATGATAAATTATTGTATAAATTAATTCTGCCAAAAATTAATAATTAAAAATCTACATAAAAAGTTGGATAAATTAATTTTATCATAAATTACTAAATAAAAAAATTATATGAAATGTAAAAAAAATTAAACTTTCGTGCCTGTCGTGCCTAGTCGTGCCTAGTCGTGCCCAGTCGTTCCTAGCGTGCCTAGTCGTGTCGTCGTGCCGTGCCTAAATGTGCCGTGTCTAATCGTGTTCCCGTGCCGTGCCGTGCCGTGTCCCGTGCCGTGCCGTGCCGTGCCTCTCCTCGTAAACGTGCCGTGCCGTGCCGTGCCCTACAGTAGGAAACCCAAGCACGGCACGCTTAAGGCACGGCACGTGAACAGTACCGTGCCGTGTCCCGTGCCGTGTCTTAGCCGTGCCGTGTCCTTATCGTGCCGTGCCGTTCGTGCCGTGTTTGGCCACTGTGGCACGGTTTTGAGAACTCTAGTGTCAATCCTCTCCTCCTAACACGCAAATATGACAAAGTAAAACTATTCAAATATTATATTTATATTTTAACATATGATAAAAATAAAAATTATTAAATTATTTGAAATATATTCGGATCCCTAAGGTACCTAAGGTTTTAGTTTGAATTCTCTCGTTAAAATCTGCACAAATATTAGAAGAATTTGTAAATTTTATTTCGGACCTCGGACCGCATTAATCCGGATTTTGATAGGACGACCCAGATTAAAATTCAAATTTTGAGTTCTTTTATGAATTCGGACCCACAACTTAGCGGTTCAAAACATAGTGACAGATAAATTATTCGGATTCAATTTGGTGGGATAAAAACTTCGTAATTTGAGAATAATTCGGATATAATTTGAAAATGATTCGATTCCACAAGAGAAAAACAAAAAAAATTGTGTTTTATCTACGAATAATTTGTAATTCGCATTTTATTCATGAATAATTCAGTCAAGTAAATAATTCACCCTTCAGTTCAGCAACACAAAAAAAAGGTTAATTCGCTAATAAAATATGAATATTGTTACTATGGACTTCAAAATAAGATATCAGTGATGAAAAGAGAATCTGAAGAGATCAGACATAAATGAAGAATGTTCATGAAAATGACACGATATTTGTGTAAGAAGTTCCGAAAAATGACATATATAGTTTTGTATTACTATCGGATATATTCAATATCTGATATGTTTCGGATACGTACGTATCCGATACTTCATGTGGCGTATCGAACTATTTTAATATATTTAATTGACCGATATGCACTGATACGGTGATAGAGAAGGAAATACGTAACACGCCGTGACGTGACGTAACAAACACGCCGTGATTTGGTCACGTGACGTGATCAATTTTTTTTTTCACGTGATGTGACTAAAATGATGGAGGATGGTCACGTCACATGAATAGTCACGTCACGCATAGTCACGCCGTGACCATACGTGACGTAAATTAGTCATGTCAATTTTTTTTTATATTTTAATTTAAATTATTGAAAATTTAGAAAAAAAAATATGAAAAATTCTAAAATAAGTAAATAATATTGTAAAGATTATTTTTTTAGAAAATGTTGCATCTGACATTACTTTAAAAATTCAAATATCAAAAATTCATTAAACTAAACTAAAGAAAATAAAAATCAGTACTACATCAGTACCAGTATCACTGAACTTACACTAAAATAAAAATCTGAATACTCTATACATACAAAAAAAAGTGAGATACTCTATGTTTTATACCGTGATGTAGCGTGACGTGACGTGTATTTTTCATTCAAAACAGTCACGTCACACAAATAATCACGTCACGTAATCGACACACATAACATGACATAACATTAACATGATATAACTAGTCACAATGTGACAAATTTCCTCTCCATACGGCGATACGGCTCTTTGCGAAAGAAATAAACTGCATCTGATCTCGTTTTTCAAACGGATGGATGATCTGCGCCTTCCACGTGGCACATGTGCGGTGCCATGCACTTTACACGACGCGCCGCAAAATTTTCACGTGCATCCCGCGTTTCTGTGTAGCAGAGACATGACCGTTCAGGAACTAAATCTGCTGTGATTCTCTGAGAATCACAGGACCCTACTATTCCAAATCCATTCATTTAATTTTTAAAGTACACAAATCTCAGAAACTATTGTTTTTCATGCATAAATCTCAAGGCAAATGAAGGGGTGGATTTTGAATAGCAGGGTCCAGTGATTCTCAAAGAATCACAGCAGATTTATTTCCGACCGTTCAATACTGACGGATTATCTGCACTGACAGTGAAAAAAAAAATGCACCGGACCGGAACTAAGTTTTTGGTCTCGTACTGTACTGTGATTTTGGTCTTATAATCAAATTAATTTTTCAAGCGACGTATCGAGTAGTGATTAAAATATCAATATGTGTCACGACACGTAAATGATTACGTCATGTGAGTCACGTCGTGTTGTGATCAAACATGACTCGTATGACCATTTAATTATAGTTTAAATTAGTTTATTTAAAATTTACTATTTAGTTAAGATCTAATAATTATAATTACACGTGTCGTGCTGTGATTAAATCTTTTGCGTGCCGTTTCAAGTTTTAAAAAATAATTACTCCACACAAATAGTCACAGCACGGGACATACGAGTTACGGCACATAACCAACACGTGTGTTGTATCGTTTCATGCTGTTCTGTGACAGAGCCAACTCCGCCGTGTCATTTTTTCCACACTATGTACGTATATTCAATAATATTCATATCACTCATAATAAAAAAAAATAAACTGATAGAATTTGGTACAAATTTATGGCTCCTAAATGATTCAAAACTTATAATTATTTATATTATATTATTATATTGAGAGGGTAGTGTTTGGAGATAAATATGTAACATTGGAGTTGATATTTGTACTTGTTTATTTTATTTTTGTTTTGTTGGATATTTTAAATGATTTAGTTTGTTATGAAATATGAATTTAAGTTTAATTTTATAGACTTTGAATTTTATAATTGGCTAGTGCATGTCTATTGAATTTATAGTGGATATTATGGACTGTGGTATGTGGACTAATTTTAAGTTTTAAATTAATTAACTAGTTATATTTGTTGTAAATTCATGATGGTTGAGCTAATAAGTGTGTAATTATGTATTTGTTTTTCTGCTAAATTTATAATAATACAAGTATTGAATTAATTTTTAAACTACCGTATAATACAAGGGTTGAATTAATAATATAATTAAAATAATAAAGAATAATATACATATAAATAGACGTATCATATTTTAGATTTTTTTAAATTATCGTATCGTCATATCCATACATATCCATATCGTATCCAATAGTTATTTGTACCCGTATCATACAACGTAGGTATTCTCTAATCTGTAGCTTCTGATTCTAACGTCCTGATGTGGCCTGATGGTTAAAGAAAAATTACTCTAGTTGAGTATTGTTAATTTATTTGTAAATTTTTAGGACCTTCTATCAATATGATTGCCATCTCATGCATATCTCTCCCCCACGTCTCTCATAAATTAAACAAGACCCTTTTTTCCTTTGTCAACATAAATTAGTGTTCTTCTAGTCTTTTCTCCGTTAAAAACTTATGTGATATTATATTAAAATTACAATATTTTTTATATTTACTATAATTATAAAATTATAATATTATATTTACCTGCGAACTTATGTGGAGTCCGGCTAGTATAACATCAGTGTCATTTCAGCCTATATAACACAAACTCCAAAATCTATCGAATCGACTTCCAACAATGAATCCAAACCGTTCAAACCGATCTACTTCATTAGTTGTGCGTTACATGCAAATTTTATAATTTTTCGAATTTATTTAGTATCAAGTCAAGCGGTCAAATTTGTGAGTTTTTAAGTTAATTTTAATGCATTTATTTTTCAACATTTTTGACCACTTGATTTGATACTAAAATAATTCAAAAATATAAAAAAAAATTGCATGTAAATGCATCACTCATAAAGTAAATCGGTTTGAACGGTTCAGATTAGTCGTTTGAACTATATGACACCGATGTCATACTAGCCAGACTCACTTGTGTGATAATTTATGAAGATACAAAAATTAGTGTTTTTTGGTCCACAACTCCACATCCGCACCTATTATCTTTGCTATAGAAAAAATGGATAATAATTGTTTATAAGAAACAGAAAAATGGCCTGCATCACCCAAAGCAGCCCAAAACTAACTTTACAATTGGGGCGGTTGGGCCCAATTGTATACGGAGCTCAGTTGACAAATCCTTCATTTTTTGCTTATTCTGATGGGCAGCAGTTGCACATGCCATATCGGTGCTTACATTCGTTTTCATATTATACTGTGAAAATGTAGATTCGACATGTATGTTTTTTGGTATTCCGGAATATTTTAATGAATAATATAAATAATTTATAGCGAAAATTATACTTGTGATGATTTCGATGTACGTGATATTCATTTTATTATTTGATTAATAATCGAAAGTAAAACATTTAATATTTCAAACGGGCGAGTTGGGTTAAAATGACTTTTAAAGTGGTGTTTGATTCTGGACTAAAGTTAAGCAGGTCTAAATTATTTTAACTTAGACCAATTTAAATTATTCATATTTTATTAGATCTAAAGTTAGATTATGGCTTAAAATATTTCTTGTTTAGTTAGAGTTGATGGAGAATTAAAGTTTTGAAAGTCTAAATTGGTTAATTATTAATAATATGATACTAATTATATAATATTAATATATTAATAATAACTATAATATATTATAATATTATTATAATAATTATATTTAATATATTAACAATATAACATATTAATTATATAATTATATTTTAAAAATTATTATTAATAAAAAGATACTAATTATATAATAATATTATAATAATTATTTAATATATTAACAATATAAGACATTAATTATATAATAATATATTAATTATATACTAATAATATATCATTAGAATCATTCGAGTTAGACGTGCAATAAAATTAAACCATCATGTAAAGTGGTTTAATTTAGACCGACCTAAAGATTGGCTTATGCCATCTTAGTCTGGCTCAATTAATGCTTATTTGGTGGAATAACGAGAACTAAACTCCTTATTCTATTCTTTAGGCCACAACCAAACATAAGGCGAGGACTACGTATATAATCCGACACGAACTAATGGGTTAGCCAGAGTTCAAATCATTTCTAACCTAACTACATCCTAATTCGGTTAAAAAAACATGTTGGATTGGACGTGTTGTAACATTTATGTACATGCTTAGAATACTTGAAAAAAAAATATATAAATGCAGAAGGTAATGATAAAAATGTCAAATATTTCAAAATGTTGATGTTGTGTTCATTAATTTTGAGAATTTGGACTACATACACCAAAAAGAAGTTTGAAATAAATGTCTGATTTTAAAGGAATACTATCTTTATTTAATTATTTTACTGCACTTCATCATAAAAAGAATGAAAGTGACTTAATTCATAAGTGGACTTCTCCCAGATTCTCTTACCAATCTTGACTTTTGTGTTTCATTTCTAGTCCGTCAGGATTGATTTATAATGCAAAGTGAAAAAAAAAAAATCCTTAACCATTAATAATAAAAATTATCCTTCAGATCTGTGTCTCCCGTCTCCTCCCTTCTCTTTCTATTTAAATTTGTGGAGCACAACCTCAGTGCTCACGTATCAATTTTTCAATTTTTAAAAATTTATAAGCATTATTGATAAATAAAAGACGGTAGATAATGATAAATGAAATAAAGAAAACATGCGACAGAAAGTAAACATTTTTGAAATAATTCCTATTCGCAATTAATCATTATTGGATACATACGTCAACCCTCGTCATGTATTAACATCATGTTATCAAATATCAAACAAACTTGCCTATCGAACTCATGTAAAGCATGAATCATGTCCTAAACTTGCCTATTGACGTTTTGATATGTTATATAACAACAATATTGAAGCATTAAATTGTAATTGCCACGGAAAATATGGATGGAACATAAACAAGTCAATCCCAACAATCGTTAGCAAATATCTTACGAGAGTTCAAAATTCAAATAGAAGGTTGGGATGACCACCATAAAAATTGACAAGCACATTGCATTCATTTTTTTGGCACACCGCGTGGAACAACTGCAACCAATTCTGTGACCAACCTAAGGCAGAGGTGACTGGGGAAAATATTTTTGGTTTAAAAAAATAAAATCAAAATTAGCAGTTGACAATTAACAATAAAAAAGTTTTAGATGTGATTTTTGTAGAACGGTCAATATATTTTTGAACATGTACTTATTTTGAACTTATATTTATGATCAAATTATAATTAAATAGCTTGATCTTCAACTTTTATATCTAAAAAAAAAATACTGTTATCAATGATGAATTAAGAGAAGAAATGTGGTGTTTTTGAAAGATGTTAAAATGGTACCCAACTACAACATTGTGCAAATAAATAAAAAAACAGTTATATTGTAATATATTCACATGAATTCAAACTGTTTGACAGCATCTATGGAAATTTCGAAGTTTTAGTAGGCGGTCTGGCACTCTTGTGCCAGTATCAAGAGATACAATAACATAAAACATTAGGGCTTCAGGAGCGAAGAGCAAACAAAATTAAAAAAGAAAAAGAAAAAGAAAAAAAAAACTGAAAATTTACGAAGCAAAGATTTAGCTAAGGGCATATGCACAAAAAAGCAATCGTCGGCCCGCCCCAAACGGCCGAAAGAAACCCTCTTCCCTGTCCTCTCCTCTCCGCCATTACCGACATCTCCATTTTCTTACAATCACACTCCAACCTTTTCCACTCATACATACACTCTCTCTCCTCACTTCGCGACCATCAGATCGCCGCCGCCGACGTAGCCAGCGCTGCGCCCAGCCGCTCGCTCCCTAACGTAGCCAGCGCTGCGCTGAGCCGCTCGGTCACTAATCTTTACTTCTATTTCGTTCCATATCTTTTAACTTTGAAACTGTTTCTTCGAGGAGGCGCTAGGGTTGGGATTTCTCGGACCCGCCCCCATGGGCGGAAGGAGGAAGAAAGGCAAGGCGAAGTGCCAGCTCCAGCTCGGCGACTTGGTCTTGGCCAAGGTCAAGGGTTATCCTGCTTGGCCAGCTCAGGTTTGATTTTTCTCTTGGTTTCTCAACTCTATGCTTGCGAGGTTCGATTTTGATCAAGTTTTGGATTATTGGAACTGCTCTATTTTGGGAAATCTAACCCAAAATAAAGAAACAGAATGCTGCCACTAACCAGAAAGCACAGTCCATGGGTAATAGGTAGAAAGCGATTGAGAACTAGACAGATGAAAGCAACTAAAATAATCAGAGGAAAAAAAACTACAAAATGAGGCAAGTAGGGCATATGCCTTTGGAGATGCATTTGCCTTTTCTTGTTGCTAAGTTACTTGAATGGGGCATGAGGCTGATTTAGGCTACTAGAAAGCTCGATTTTTACTAACTGGCTGAGCAAGTCCAAAAGAGTGGAAACAGTCCCTGTACTGGTATTTCAGTAAGGAATGTTAGCAGCATGTATAATTTGAATACAATTCCCGTCTGAAGCTGCTACAATTTTCATATTTTCTTTCTTTCTTTCTTCTCTTTTTCGGGTGTAGCAGCCATCTCCTTTGTTAGTTTTACGACTGATTTTTTAATTTTATATATTAAGGTTATATAACTTGTAATGGGTAAATGACGTGATTTCTTGTTGGTTAGCATTGAGTTATACTTTTTTTTTTGCTTTATATGTGTTCCTTTTTCCATTAATTTCTATTCAGATAGGCAATCCTGAAGATTGGGATAAACCGCCTGACCCACGAAAGCATTTTGTTGAGTTCTTTGGGACTGGTGAGATGTAAGTTATCTTAATATATTGTCCTGATATACTATGGTCTGTTCATATATCTAGATTTTGATATTCAATTAATTAACAAGTTATTTAAATTTTTTTTTTTTTTACAATCCTCTTAGCTGTAGGGCGATCACTTTTTTTGTCATGCTGTTGTTTTTAATTATCTTTTATTTTTTGTCTTGTGTCCTGATGGCTGCTTGTGTTCAACCTATGAGGGAATAAGAGTATATGATTCAATTTCAATTCTTTTTTCTTATGAGAATGAGATAGATGGTCGTAGTTCAAACTAGCAGCCTTTCAGTCTTTAGACTGCCAATTATACAACTTAAGACTTTATTCTGTTCAGTTCATATTATGCATATGTTTGTGTATATTTTATGTCAAAATAATTTGGTCTTGCAGTGCCTATGTTGCCGCTGCTGACATTCAAGTATTCACAGAAGAGACAAAGGCCAGGCTACTTTCTCGCGGCCAGAGCAAGAAAACGAAGAGCTTTGTTCAGGCAGTGGAAGAAATATGTGAGGCCTTTAATGAACTAAAAGAGAATTCTACCAGCTCACCTGCACTTGATCCATCACCTCCTGACAGAAGCAATAGTGCTGTAAATTCGCATTCAGACAATGAGGTATCTAGATCTGAAAATAAGGTCAGACAATCTGAAGAGAAGGAATTGAAATCCAAAAATGAAAATGAGGCATTGAACTCGGAAAACGGGGCTGTGGAATGTAAAATTGAGGCTCTGAAATCTGAAGAGGAGCCAATAAACATAAACTCTGATGAGTTGCATAAGCTGGAACATTGTTCTATTAGTAGCAAAAAGACTCTACTGGATGACCTAAGTTTGAAAAATGCCGGTAAAAGTATTTTATCTGGTGCATCATTGAAGAAATTAGATGCCCAAAAGGAGGAAGGTAGAGAGGTGAAGAAAAAAGATGTCAAAAAGAAGAAAATTTCGGACAAGGCACTCAAGGAAGAAGGTAGAGAGGTGAAGAAAAAAGATGTTAATGATAATTCTTTAGAAGCTCACACCGAGAAAACAGATGCTGCTGTTGAAATATTAGATGTCCAAAAGGAGGTTAGAAAGAGGCTGAGGAGCCCCACAGAGGTGAATAGTCAGTTAGACGGGCAAGAAAGGAGCAGGGATGAAACTACTCTGGTTAAAAGAATAAAACACTCGCCTATTTCTGACATGAAGGATGACTTCACTCCTGACGGGCCATCATCTAAACAGGATGAAAAAAGATCAGACCAGTTCGAGGAGAAGAAAGAAGCGAGAAAAGAGAAGGAAACTCCTCTGCAGCAAGATGGTACTGCAGAGTTGGTCTCCACTAAGCCTAAAGTGTCTGTTACAATGGAGGAAGACCATGCACTGCCAGATTCTCGCAAGGTGTCACCATCGGGTGTTAAAAACTCTACCAAAAGAAGTTTTAGAGAGAATGAAAAGATTAACAGTTTTAAGGTGGCCCTTGGAAAATCTGCACGTGATTCTTCTACCACTAGCCCTAGAAAATCGGGGAAGGGAAGAACCGGCCAAGCTGCAGTAACAAGGCCACAAGAAAAGACTGAAGAATCAGTTGGAGGAAAGAAGTCTCATCCTCCTGATAAATCTAGATTGGAGGCTTCTCTCGAGCTTACAAAAGAATCTAAAAAAGAAGTAGCTGTAGAAGCAAAGAAATCTCAACCTTCTGTTCAAGGAAAGAAACCACACCTTTCTCCTTCTAAGACCTTGGGAAAGAGTTCCAAGGGAACAGGGGAGAAGAAGGTGTTGCCTAAACAAGAGGATTCGAAGTCTACTAGTAAGCCTCGGCCTCAGCCAACTTTAGCACCTGAGAACAGATTAGGAAATAACTTTTCTGCTAAATCCACAGCGGAGAAAGATCTCTTGCTAGAAGAAAGGTACTTAAAGCCTTTCGTTTTTTCTTGGGAAGTTGGTCATTTACTTACTCATTAACTACTACCTTTTGCATGTATACTTAGGTTAAATCTAACATTTTGTTAATCTAATCGAAACATTCTTTGGTCATGTTAATTTAATTTAATTTTTAAATAAGTTCAGTAATGATTTGCATTTTGACCTAGAGCTACAATTTTCAGAGACACTTCAATGAAGCATCTGATCGCAGTTGCTCAAGCTGTGAGGAAGCAAGTTCACTCCCATGGCCCTTCCATTACGATACCTGCTTCACTTTTAATGCCAGGGATGCATGATACCAGCTCTAGTTCTCCTCAGTTCTTACCACTTTCGCAGCCAGGAAGTGCTGTTCAAGGCAATAAGAGCATGCAGAGTTCCCCCCCTTTGGTTAGCTCACCAGCAAATCCAGCAGATCTGGAGCACATGCACTTACCAAGCCCTGTCTATAGGTCTGCTTAAAAAATTAGTCTAATATGGCCAAAAACTGTACAAAAACTTGTAAAATATAATACTCAGTGCACTAAAATATCCAATAAGGTCTCACAAAAGTGCAACTGGTTGGTCATAACACATTCTGTTGTTTTGTTGAGCTGCAGACCTGAGTCTGATGAAGCAGCAGCAAAAGAGCTGTTTGAGGGAGCATTGGAGGCTTTAACAAGGACTAAAGATAGCATTAGTCGTGCAACCCGGCAAGCCATGGAATGTGCGAAATTTGGCATAACCAATGAGGTAAGTCTTCTTGGTTACCATTAGTTTTAGTTCTTTTTATTCTCTGATTATTGTAGCCGAGCCAAGATGCTTGTTGCCAGTTTATGTACTGGAGCATACTATAATAGATATTATTACAACATTATGCATTCTGTTTGTTAATTTTTCTTGTAAATAAGCATGGAATTTTCATCGTTTTAATACAACTGGCTTGAAAATTTGAAATGGCAGATAATGGAACATCTTCTCAGTAAGATGGAGGTTGACCCCAGCTTCCATCGGAGGGTTGATCTCCTTTTTCTCGTAGATTCTATTACTCAATGCTCTAATGTTCAAAAAGGTAATTGATTAATGTTATAAAAAAGGAAGGCGATTGATTCTTGTTCAAAGGACCATCTTGTAAATTAACAATTGCCAAACTTAAATAACTTTGGTGGACTCAAAACTTTGTCCAATTTTTTCTTTCTCTGTGGAAATGTCAAGGGGTACTTTTTTTATGTCAGAAGCATGATTGATGGTATAGTTTTTTACACTAAATAATCACGGTTCATGTGATTTCTGAGAACTTCCCATGGTAGTCCACTTTAGGTTGGGATAAACTATTGGTTCTGCCTGAAATAAAGTATTTCATCAATGCAGTGAGATGTTACTCTATCTGGTGTTTACACCCGTGAATTTGGTCTGTTAGCAAGTTTGTGTGACCTGTTCACGAAAAATTGTTCAGGCTTTGCTGGGGAATCATTTATACAAACTGTGCAATCTGTCATGCCTCGTCTTCTAACTGCTGTTGCTCCTGCCGGTGCTGCTGGCCGCGAGAACCGTCGTCAGTGTCTCAAGGTAACTGTCAATTAGTACCTGCTTCAAGTAATGCTCGCTACTACTCATTTTCCTCTTGGGTATATACAAGTGGTGGTGTTTGGTTTTGAATTATGATAGGTACTTTTGTGTTTAGGTGTTGAAATTATGGATGGAGAGGAAAATATTTCCAGAATCACTTCTCAAGAAGTGCATAGCTGATCTTAAGAACGAGGACCCCGTCGTTGATTTTTCATCCATGAGGCGGCCGACCCGTGCTGAGCGTAATATTGATGATCCAATTAGAGATATGGAAGATGACTTTCTTGTTGATGAGTATGGAAGGTACAACTTAGTGATTTATAAGACGAATTCCCTTTGTTATTAGTAGGTCACTTGATAGTATCTTGCTGAAAATATTTACATGAAAATATTTCTTTTTTATATTTCATGAGCTTTGTTTCTGAAACAGCTATTGTTAATAACTTTTGTGAGTCTGTGGTTTACATGTTCATGCTTGACACTTGGTATTGTGGCGATTTTTTTCTTTATGAAATGATTGTAGGTCTGTTGAAATAGGCATCACCAATCTGCCGCCAAATAATGTTTTTTTGAGAAGTGTACCTTTTTTAACCGGCATACCTTAAAATGAGTATTATACATCTTGTATATTCTCTGTCCAGTACACTGCTATACTTCTTTTCTCCAATTAAACTTATAACTTCCATTTATCCCATTGCAGATTTATATAGAATTATTTTACTAGATAAAAGATTACAAGTTTTGTGACAATCTTAGAATACTATCTTGTTCCATAAGCCAGTAAGACCTGTGAGTTGTTATCTAACTAGTTGCACCTTTTAGGCATTTGCTTGTTTTCCTTTTTTCAGCAATACAACCAGCGGTCTTCCCGGTCTCTTAACATCCAACTTTTTTGAGGAGGAAGATGAAGAATTCCTCCAGATTAAGCCCCCAAGAGGAAACATATCCAATGGTGACCCGGAGACCAAGGATGTTTCCGCTTTGTCTAAAGAACAGGAGAATATTCTCCCTGAGAATCCTTCTCCAATACCTGATTCTCAGCATGACAACCCGAGCACTACCTCTACTCAAGAACCACTGCTGGCAGAAGCATCAAAAACTCTGCCAGATGATCAAGATCCTGTCTCGCATTTGCCAGGTGAGCCACCTTCCCCGCCCCCTCCCCCTCCCCCTCCACCACCAACAAATTCACCTCCCCCCCCACCGCCGCCGCCGCCTTCATCACCACCAACAAATTCTCCATCGGGGCAGAAACTGAAACTGCCCCCACCGCCGCCACCACCACCACTACCTCCGGGACCACCTCCATTGCAAGTACAGTCAGCAGTAACTCCCCAAATACAACAATCAATGTCTATGGCACCAATACCAGGGATGTCACAGGAACCATTACCGACTTTGCCTCCTCTGCAACCGCCATTGCCTCCTGGGCCACCGCCTATGCAACTCCAGTCGTCATCGGTACCATCTGCACCTTATTTCATGAATCAAAATGTAGGACACTCTTTTGATCTCTGTCTCTTCCTTTCTCATTGTACCCATGAAGAGAAAAATAACTCTTTCAGAACAAAAGCTCTCTGTATTCCCTATTACATAAAGACTGAATTGTCATGCATAAGGTTTCTAATGTCGAAATCAAATAGGAATATTATTATTTTTTCACTCTTTTGTGTCCCCCAATTTATCATTCATGTTGATTCATATGCAGGGACCTGGAAATGCTCCAATGCAACCAGTGAACTTCACCGCAAATGGACCATGCAACACTGCACCAGGATACAGTCAAAATAACATGCATTTACCACCAACATCTCAAATGCCTGGGACCAACTTCTCTTTTCAGCAAGGCAATATGCCTTTCCATCAGGGCCCACCGCCCCCAAATCAATCATATATGCAACCGCCTTGCAATTTTCGTCCCTTTCCCGACAATTGTCATGGACCTTATCCACATGACAGTTTCCATGGGGCTTATCCACCAGACTGTTTTCGTGGCCCATGTCCTCCTGAAGGGTATCATGGGTTATTTCCACCTGATGGTTTTCGTGGGCCCTTTCCTTCGGATGGTGGATTTTGTGGGCCATTTCCACCTGACAATGGTTGTCCTGGGCCATTTCCACCAGAAGTTGGCTGTCGTGGGATCTTTCCACCTGACAGTTATCCTGGGCCGTACCCGCCAGATGTTTGTCATCCGCCGGGTCCACCTGATGGTATGTCTGAGCATTTAGATTGAAGTAATCAAACTCTTGTTGTTTTAGTTGTTCATTGAAAAGCCTTACAAACTAATTGCAAAGAAAAGCTAGAGAATGAGATGATGATTCAATTTATTCTCTCTTATCTATTTATTGCTTCCTATACTACCCCAATCCTGTTATTTCTCAAATTAAAAAAAAAGTCACAAAGAAAAGGATGTAAATGACGACCACTGTCATAACTCATAATAGAGAAGAAAGCTAAGACAAGGAATACAGGAAATGAATTGTGATGTTTAACCCAAAACATTGCCCTAGTCATTTCACTTGATATATTATTTAATAATTTCAATATCTGTAGGATACTATCGGCCTAATATGGAAAGACCACCATATGATCCTATCAGTCATCGACATCCTATGCCAAATCCAATTCCCCCAGGACCGCCACTTCCAGGTTAATTTTTTTTCCAAATTCAAATTTAATGCGTCACAATCTGGACCAGACTAATAATTGGGGGCCTGACAACCTGTTGTATACTTGGGCTGTTTTTTGTGCAATTTCAGGTTAGAACCTCCTTAATTTCAAAACTAAAAGCAAACTTTCCAAAGTAGGGAACACTGTTAGCATGTGCATACCTTGTGACCTTTCTTCTTATAGTTTGCAATTGTTGAAGCTGAGTGATTATCGTTAGCTTAAGCGAGAAAGAAAAAGAAAAACTCCTTAAAATGTAACTGCTTGAGAAGAATCCCCCCTTATTGGCTATTTAATGATACAACTGCTCTCTTTTAAAAAGCCACCAAATTATAATGCATCGTGTTGCGCGGGTTCTGCTACCTATCGTTTGACTGCATTTTGACCGACTAACCATACAATATTTTCTCAGTATTTTCACCATTTAACAATTTCATGCGGAGACCATTTTCTTTTTTGAGGCAGTAGGCAAACAGGCAAAGGGCCTAACCCTATTTTAACAATTTCCTGTCCATGCAGACCATTTTCATCCCCAGATGGCACAATTCAGACCAGAAAACCCTGCCCATCATAACAGTTGGAGGCCTGGTTGATTGGTAAGACTCAATTTCGGGTTGTGCCAAGGATTTGCTTATCTTGAATATCAGTAACCAAGGAGTGAAATTGGCTTTTCTTTGTTGTTTCCTCTGCCATGTTTATGTTTTATTGTGCTTTTTACACTTGTAAACCAATGGAGAGAAGAACCCCTTTGGAGCTGTTTGCATCTGCAGAGGCACTATGTCCGTTACTTGTAGATAAATTGATTGTAACCTTGGACAGTAGATTTCTGTCATTGATTTGTAAGCTTCGGATAGTTGTGCAGTTAAAATTTATACTAACTGACACAGGATTGTATTGCCGTTTCAGGCTAATGGGACTGCATGTACTTGGGGGTAAAGATTGCACAAGCAGAATTAGTAATTATAGATGCTCAATGATGGTGCAGGGGTAAGGCATTGTAGATTTCAAGTTTTGTCCTGGCCACTGCATAGGGAAGATAATAGTCAACCGATGCTGTAAGTTCTTCCACCTAAAGCTCTCATGGTTTCAAATATGGAAATGTTTGATTCTTTGAAACTTCCTCACTCGAGATAATGGTAAGATTTTCTGCACAGGTCTGTAGAGGTTTCGAGGCATTTTAGAAAGTCAAATTCTGCTGCAAAAGAGAGATAACATGAAATGAAAGTAGTTGTTAGACAATGTACAGTATAACTTTGTTGATGATCCTACTGGGGATAAATTTTGCCTCATAAGTTCTTCTTAAGAACTTTCCATTTTCAGGCAGCTAATCTGATGTATGAGCAGAAATTTTGTAGTTGCTCAAATTTTGGATATGTTCTGGCAAAATATCATGTTGCCTCATTTTTATGCAATCAGCTTGTGTATAGTTCCTTTTTGGAGGAATTTCTCTGCCAAAGGAGATTACTATATTTATCTCAAAAAGGAGGCCGGAATTGCTCTTTTCATTGTCTTGTTTACTGTTCCTTGGATATTGAATGTGCATATGCAAACTTTATATGACTTAAATAATAGATGTTTTTTTTCCTATCTCATGCCATAAGAGGCATAAGAGGAGGGGTGCAAATGGGTTGGATCTTATCCCGTCCGTATCCATATCCGTATTCGTAAATCAAATACGGATATCCAATATCCGAATATTTGTACAGATATAGATACAGTTTTAAATTTTAATTATTCATATTTGAATAGTAGATATATACTATATAGTTTAATACTAGTATTGTGCCCGTGCGTTGCAACGGGAACATATTATAATATTAAACATTAAGATTAAGCAAAGAGACAAATAATAAATAACAATAAAAGAGGTATCAACATATGGTTGCTTTAATTCAACAACTTTTTGTTCATGTCAGAACATACACAATATTTTTTTTATTTTTTTGAGGATTATTTACAACACAAATGAAAAATATATAAATATTAATAGAAACCAATAATATGTGACCAGTAGCTCTAATAAAAATTATTTTTTCTCTTGACACAATGAATGTAGCATATTAGAAAAATAATTTTTTTTACAGATTCAAAAAGATTGAATGATTTTCATTTTCATTGTTAAAAATACAGATGAAGAGGAGAAATGAAACAGTCGAAATGAAAAAATAAGAAAATAATTTAATTGTAAGAATAAGAGATAACTTTAAGGAAATATAAGTTGATCTGAAGTTCTAAACCATTCATCATGATCTTCATGTGAAAATTTGTTTGAATGTCAAATTTTATATTTTTTTATCAAAATTAATTTTTAATTAACACAAAAAGATTCTCAAATCACAACAAAATCTTCTTTGATATGTCAATCATTTAACTATCTGTCTGCAAAAATAACAATGTATCGTCTGCAAAATATAAAATACAGATTGAACACATTCTCATAAGTATCAAAATTATCAAACCTTTCAATTAAACCTAACCTCTGCACATTTTTCGAAATTCTATTTAAAACATCTGAAGTAATGTCAAAAAGAAAAGGGAACCCACTGTCTAAGCTCCTGGTGACATTCAAATTAATTTATCTGATGAATAAATTTAGAACAAAACCCTCTTCCTTCAATAACTTCTAAAAAATATTTAGATTTTTTGAGTTTGTTTGTAAAAGAAATTATTCTCACTATTGCTTCGTCAATTATTCTCACTATTTTCTTTATTTTCATCCGTATCTCATACGTTGCCGCATTCATTTTTGTTTTCCATGTGTTCTAATAAATATTATTTTTTTCTCTTGACACAATGAATATATCATATCAGACAAAAAATAATTTTTTCTACAGAAAGATTGAGTAGTTTTCATTTTTATTGTGAAAATATAGAGGAAGATGAGAAATGAAATAGAAAAAATGAAAAAATAAGGAAATAATTTAATTGCATGAATCAGAGATAGCTTTAAGGAGAAATAAGGAAAAAGATCACTAGGAATTCGTTCAATTTTAATTGTGACAAATTATATAGCAGTATGTGTGACGAATATATTTTTAACTAAATTTAGATTTCTACACATAAAACATATGTATTTAATAAAAAAAGACAAATTATGTGATCTAAGGACTGATATTAAATTCAAAAATTCATCTTTCAATCTCAACCGTTGACGGATCAGGACAACTACGTGCATAATATAAGAATGGAGATATATTATGAAAAAAATTATGTTATATCACCATTATAAAAAGCAGATACTTGTATCCATATATGTTTAATATCTAATCCACATCCATCTAATATTCGATCTGTATTTGTATCCGAAAAATAAAAACAGATACAAATTACC
The DNA here is from genome assembly GCA_964058825.1 of Carex arenaria. Classification (NCBI taxonomy): domain Eukaryota; kingdom Viridiplantae; phylum Streptophyta; class Magnoliopsida; order Poales; family Cyperaceae; genus Carex; species Carex arenaria. The sequence continues at coordinate 14,350 of CAXKVW010001267.1, read as the reverse complement.
ACTATCCGTTCTGCATCCGATCAATTTGCACCCCGCTACAAAGAGGCAAGGAACAAATAACACATTACCATTAGAGGCATTTTAAGGTTCAACAACTCTTTTCAACACATTACCATGAGAGGCATGGAACAAATAACACTTAGAAATCAGATGACACAGCAAGCCATCATCAACTATAAACATTAGAAACGTAGCAGTTCACTGTACGCATTTTTCCTTCTCTTATTTACAGGGAAAGAATGTAGAACAATTTCATCTTCTGTTTTTAAGAGAATTAGCAAAAACAACAACGTAAGGAAACTAAAACATTTACATGATGACTATCCCTAAGCTTTTAAAAAATATATATATAAATATATCTAAAGCTTTGAACTTTCCCTGAGTCGGTTTACATGATAACTTTTCTTTCTTGTTTTATGATTCAAGGTCTGTAAATTTTCATTTTTCGGGCTACGGGAGCCCTGCAGAAGGCGCACCGCTGCACAGAAACAGAGCATTGGCTGCACAAGACATGTCCACAAGGAACCATTGCAGTGTCAACCTCTGAGCTCAGACAGATACGGCATGACCAAGCTGTCTTAGCCACTTCTGCCTCTTTAGCTGCTGCAATGGCTTTCTCCTGTAAAGGGATATTGCAATTTACATACATTGTTAGACGGTGAAGTAAATATAGGAAGAATGCATTTAAGAACTGTACAAAACTGCAAGCTGAATGAAAGTTGTCAAATCTGTTCCTCATCAGGTGAAAAACTGTATTTTTTTTTTTTGAAAAACTGATAGAGGCTTTGTAATTCCTTGAAAAAATGTATTTAACAAGAAAAATCTAATTGGCTAAACACAACAAAAAAGAAAACGGATAACATAGTGTGTGTGGGTGGGTGGGGGGATGGGTTGTTTAATGGACCTGTTCAACCAAAAGGGCTACTTGAGAGTCGTTGAGTTGATCTTGAAGAGATATAGTTGACTGAAGGAGTGTCTGCTTCTCTGCATCAAAGTTTATCCCAACAGCTGAGAGCATGTCATGCACTGCCTGCACAACTTCTGATGCAGATACCTTCCCATAACGAAGATCATCGCTAGCCTACAATCACCAAAAAGCAAAAAAATAATTCAAAACAATGTTTCCAATCAACATAATCAGCAGTAACACCATGCTAATGATGATCTTGGACCTTGGTGGGCTTCAAAATTTTTTGAACCTTGGTCTACTAAAATTAGATAACCACAACATAATAAAAAATAATAAAATAAATACAGGCAACCAACCTGTTTAACACCTCCATTACTGACACCTGAGGTGGAGGAGCCACCAGGGGTGCTGCTTTTACCATGAATCCTTTCCCTACTACCTGAAGGACTTGGGCCCACATGAGAGGCATCAGACATTGATATACTTCTAAAAGAGAATACTTGGGTTGACAAAAGCATCTGCCTGTCACCAGGACCCATCTCCACTGGCAGCCTATAAACTGCCTGGCCTGCCAATGGCCTAACATCCTCTGGAACCTTCCCATACCTCAGCTTCTCACCTTCTCTTTCACTCTTCCACGCCACGAGTTCTCCCTTGTAAAACGGCCTTAGAGGCAGGAACTGCACCTGCAGTGCATCCTGTGGCAGCAATTCACCTCCTAATGAGGCTTCATACCATCCCTTCTTTTGGGTTGGCACACCTATATCGGAACTTAATTTTAATATTTCGAGAGATTGTTTCTCACTGCCATCTGGACATGCAAAGAGGGAACCAATTGGGAGCACCACTGGCATCCCAAGGACGCGACTAACAACAACAGAAATGATATCATATACTGTGAGGAAGCTTGGAGGTTCAGCAACAAAAATTTCAGTCTTGGAATTATTCACGAAGTAAACTGTGCGGTGTCTTCTGTTATTGGGCCATTCAGGGATAGACAAGGTGGGGGCCGCTCGTGTGATGTCTAACTGCCTTGGAAGCAAGAGGAAACGGGTATGGAGATGTTTAACAAATTGGAGGTTGTGGGCCATGTTATCTGTTGATTCTTTGATTTGTGATAGGCTGGGGGTTTCAAAAGAAGGGAAGTGAGCTGTCATGCTGTTTATCAAGGCGTATAATAGCTCATGCACAGATGTATTTAGAAGTTTTTCTTTCATTCGATCAACTGATACCTGCCCAATATAGCTTACAACCTCCACTTGTGACCCATCGTCTAACTCCTGAAAAAAAAAAAGAATCAGAGAACTTTTAACTACTGCTAAACTTGTGATAGCAATCAGAAGGTTATTTTAAGAAAGTCAGTACCTCTACAACTACATCAGATAACCTTTTGATGCCTAGCACTAGGCAAATGTTTTCAGAAAGACTGGGATGGACAAATCTCATCCTGGATACATCAATGCTAGTCAGAAGGCGGGACCCATAAGCATCAACATACACACATGATCCCGCTGAAACAAGACGGCATCCATCATCTGGTACAACTGTATCAAAACCACTATCTAAATCTTCTGATGATGCTTTTTCAGTAGAACAAACATAACTCAAAATCTCCAGTACTGCTCGAAGTTCATTTGGATTGAGGCGCTGATAACCACATGATTTTTTAGCTGTAAAGAGGAGTTCTCTAGCATAGGATTTCGTGAGGCTCTCTTGCATATCAAGATCTCTTAGGATAGTTACAAAGGGAAGAAAGGGGCTTGGTAACTCAAATGCAAAAGGGGACATGTTGATTGTCAACCGGGCGAAGAGGGATTTAGCCTGGACAAGGCGGGTCCCATTTGCCACTGGGATGAATGGCAGTCTCTTCAGCTCAGCTTTATCTGTTGGAAAGAGGGAACCAGAGACAGGTTAATACAATAATATGTATGTTGGAATGAGAAAAATTGTGTAAAGCACGAGTATATGACTCTACTTACCAGAAGAGGATAGTGTTCCCCAAATCTTATCCAAATACTGCAGGACCTCTGTGAATGCTCCTTCAACAGACATCACACCTGACGATCTGGGCCAATGTGCAAGGATGTCTTCACCATTATCTCTTCCAACCATCTAAATTCACATTAACAACAACAGTAGCTATATTAAAGGCTTTTGAAGTTCATTCTTCTTTTGTTTCACAAGTCATTATGTATAAACCATCACATACTTTTTTATCTTCAGGAGAGCTTGGAAAAATTCTAAAAGCACTATATTTTTCCATGCATATGCCTAAAATTCCTTTAAGCCTTCTATTTACATAGGTACAACCTGGGAATCCCATGAGCCTTATACTTTAAGATGTCTTTACACAAAAGTTTGAAAAAGAACTTTCAAGCATATGTATACACCATAATCCTATATTCGCTAATTAATCTTCACAAGCTTGTTGCCAATTTAACTTTAAGATGTATATTTACTCTTTTCTTCAAGCAATAATTGTCTTCCATTAAGAGCGTTGACTTGATACTAGAAATCATAACAAATTAAAATTGACTAGTATGCACATGGTAAGCAACATTAAGGCCCCACAATGTTTCAAGTCTCATGGACCAATACCACTAAACAAAAAGTCTGCAATCTAAAATCACTATTATCACATAAATAATTATTTAGGTAAAGGTACCTGTAGGTGCTCAAGTACTGTAGAGAAGGCAGGAGGGCTCCTTAGCCTAAAAGCTCCCCTAGAATACTCAGGCGGTACAACAGATTGTTTTGTCAGAATAGGAGCAGAGCTCCAGGCCAGAGGCCAGTCCTCCAACAGTATTGCTTCTTTATATGAAGAAAGTACCCGCTTGCCACCAGTCTTGCCACCAATACTAGGAAATCCCTTTTCAGCTGGCACAAATGCAATTTGGCTTATCTTCTCACAGAATGCTTTGTCATAAAGCCAGTTCTCAAATATTGCACTGACAACAGACTCAGCCATGGACCAAATTTCAAGTGGTATTTCATTGCTTGGGCTTGATGGGCCCACCTCAAATTCATCAGCGAGTGGCACATTATCTTGAAAGTTATTTCCCATTGTCTCGATTTTCTTTGCACATTCTAATAATATGTCGGCTTCAGTAGATGTTCTCAAGCCAGTTCTCTTGAGTATTCTGACCCAACCATCAGTCACGAATCTCTCACCAGGGAACCGGTCCCGCTCTTCAGCGAAAACCAAAGTAAGTACTGAGTCAAGTGGGTCAAGCAAATCTTTGGGCTTATATAGCTCTGTGGAGTTCTGATTTGCGTTTTTGACAAACTTTGTTTCCTTTAAGGTACTAATAACATCTGGATTCGTCTCGAGATTTCTCCAATTTGAGATAAGGTATAACAATATGTCTTCCTTTTCTTCCGGGGTTTTGTTCTCAAATCCAGGGAGCGCAAACTTTACTAGCACCTGTTGGTCAGTCAACTGGTTAACCCCCAAAGCATTCAGAAAAGAATTTGCCGCTCCAGTTGAGATCGCGAGGCAGCGTACATCATTAGGATGGAAAAATGCAGTCGGGGAAATAACCCAATGGTCTGAGCCAACCAAATTTTTGTAGGACCCAACCACAGTTTTATAAATTGGGAGCTCTCGCAAAACATCTATCTCTTCCCTCTGATATACATTGTCGCTAGAGTGTGATGAATTAAAGTCCCATGTGAAAAGGGAGAATAGCCTGTCGCAATCATCATTAGATAGTTGAACTGGTGTAGGAAGATACCCGGCAGATTTGCTGGCTACTAGCTTTGACACAACTGCACGGCTGAGTGACTGACCATGTGAAGAGGTCGGTTTGCAGAGCTCATAGCATTCAGGGAACGAGACATCATAAAAAGGTATATTCAACTTATTAAGCAGAGGAAACAACCAAGGATGTTCAGATTTTGTCAAGTCAAATGCGGCACGTAACTCATCAACCCCAGTATTACTCTGGTCCATAATCAGAGGCCAGAAAATGATTTGAGACATCTTAACACGGCACAATACAGGTTGATCAAGATAAGCTGGAACTAAAGGCCAATCAGACAAGAGCGCAATGTCCCCACCTAAGGTCGTATAAACCTTCCAGAAATCTCTGACCCAATTGGCAGAAGGCCCACCAGATGATGATTCAGCCAAGTTACCCCACGCAATCCAAGGCGAATTTGTCTCCCCCACAATTTTGATCCAACGCCCATCAAAGAGAGACCTCAAGTTGGCGGAAACCAGCTGTGGGCTGAATGGCTTCAAATTTAATGGCCCATGTATGGCCTGGTTAGCAAGCAAAGCAGCCACCACGGCCTTTTTGAGGCATTGGTGATGTATGAAATTATCAGCCAAGGTAGGCATGATCTGTTGTTGCTCCTCTGTCCCTATCCACAGTTCACCTGCACCCAGCCTTGTCAGAGACTGCATTCCAGTCGGAAATGGAACGCCTTTTAGATCCAGTACCAGAGGTGACATCTGGCTGATGTCACCACCAGTTCTGTCATATGGGACCCCAGCTCTGCTAATATCCTCCACCACACCACGGCCAAAGTCAAACAGAGCCTTCCCAAAAAAAGACACTATCTCAATTGCATCACCTCCAGAAGCGGCACTGGTACTGGTTGAGGTACTGCTACCAGCGCTGGTACTGGCATCCTTTCTTGTGGAAATAATTGTATTGCCATCAGGACGAGGGACATCTGGTGGCTGGTATGGGTGGAGGTCTGATAAACAGTACTCCAAAACATCAATAAACGTGTCTATCGACCGAAGCAGCACAGAAGAAGAAGCCTTCAGTTGATCTCGCACCATTCTAGGTCTGATCTCTCTTACTCGAACTCCTACAGCTTCAATCTCCTTCATCAGCTCTGATGGTACAGAGAAGACAGGGTAGTGCTCCTTGATGAAACTACAAACACTGACAGAGGGTAGATTATCAGCGTCTTCATCTCCCATCCCAGGTTGAGACAAGAACATGCCTTCCTCTACTCTGACAAGGTTTCCGCCATATAGCTGCCACACTGGTAGATCAGCCAGACGTTTGTAGAAAGGCCTTATCACTTGTTCCACAAGTGACTGCCACTCCGTTGTGTCACTCATTTTTGTTGAGGCACCTTCATTATTCGATGCATGTTGCATTGATCTTGGCCAAAACAAGTAAATCTTATCACCATATAGATGCAAAACAACACTCACTGATCGGGCACGATCAAGCGAGGATGACAAAGGGTCCTTACGTATCTTTTGGAATTCGAGCACCATCTCTGCATATGAATCGAGCACACCTAGCATTAGTTCTTTGTTCCACAGTTCAATAGCATCAAGCGAGTTGGTGGATTCACAGAAGATGTAGCGGCCTGCCTGATGGCCCACTAGGAAGTGGCCCAAAACTGTCACTGGCATGGCCATCGACCCAGATAGAGGAAGAGGAGATAATATGTAGCTAGATGTGGGCACAGTTACCGGTTTACCATCACGAGATAAGTGAGCCGCCACACCCGCAACAGGTGTTAAATCGTAAGCAAGATACCTCCTGAGAAAAAAAGTTTTGGTTTTTAAGTAAATAAATAACTTAGCAGGTCTGGTATTGCCTTATAAACCACTTAGACAAAATGTCAAGGATACAGTACTTGGTCAATATCTTTCAGATCAAGGTTTGCCACTCATATGTACCAATAGTTACACAATTAGCACTAAGCTCACTAGCTTCTTCTTTTTTTCATTATTTCTTATTCGTCCGTTTTGTCATTTCAGTCAATCCAGGGAACAATTAAACCCAGATTATTACAGTGGACTGTTCCAAAAACATTAAAAATAATTGTACTCATTAAAAAGAGGCTGAAATTCAGAGGTATACTTGTGATATTTCCAATTCATAAGACATGAAGTTTAGATTACCGTTACGTCCAGAAGAAAAAGAAAAAGCATACCTGTCTAGTGCCATATTTCGGGTCTGACCAGATCCCAAAGAAAGCGCAACAAACCATTTATCCACATAACTAGCCCCACATTCGATCACATGCACATCAATTGCATGCATTTTTGTAGCTGCATTTGAACTGTTAAAAAACCTCTTTATTTGGAACTTTCTCCATTTCTTTTCAGAAAATGGGTTTCTCGAAAGAGCAGCTGAGGGGTTAACAAGCACTGAATAATCCAAGGTCGGTTGTGCATTACCATCCTCCCATGTAGACAACGAGACCTGAAAGAAGAAGCATGATGAGAAAACAAAAGCAGGTAAAGAAATCAAGCAACTAAGAACAAGAAGGTCGGTCAAAATTTCTTTGGTTAACATTTGGCAATAAACTTCCAACAGACAAGCATAGTGACAAGATTCGCGAATAATTCCCGAATTATTCGCGAAAATTTTTTTGGTGATGCCGAACTGAACGCCGAATTATTCGGTTGACCGAACTTTGACAGAATAATTCGTGAATTTTACGAAATTTTTCCAAATTTTACGAATTATTCCCGAATTATTCCCGATTTTTTCTCAGATTTTTTTTTGGTTATTTTTTTGTTTTTGCTCCCTTACAGAACTGAGATCTCTGATCCGAATAAACCGGATCATTCCCGAATTACGAATTTGATCTTGCCGAACTGAACCCGAATAATTGATTTGTCACTATGCAGACAAGAACCTTCAAAAGGAAGGATGGCCACATGGGAACCAATGTGTGTGCTGTGAAACAAATACACTTGAAACGACCCATCAACTGTTCATCTTGGGACCCCTGTCAAGATGAACATGGCTTGCTCTACGACCTGACATAACACACACTACTCGACAACACCATAAATATATTTTCACTTCTTTAATGAAATTATAGCAGATGATTTGCCCACTACAAAAAAGATGAGGCATTGTACTGAATAAAGGTTACCTGAAAAACCGATTTGAGAAGTAAAAGTGTAGAAGAAGAATGTTTCATGAATCGATCAAATATCTGCCTGACTCTCTTGCAATCGTCCTTTTCAGATTCCTTCAAACATTTGGTTGATAAAGGCATACGAATAACAGTAGAGTTGGATGAATCCAGTGAAGTCTCTTGTGTAACATGCATAGGATGGAATTGATCACGGAAACGTTCAGCCAAATCCGATCCTACAAATGATGGCAAAGGAACAACATTTACAGATAAGAAATCATTGTAAATGCTAATTCAAGTTATTTTTAAAAGAGTAAACCATGGATTACTGCAATGGGATGAATTTTCTTTTACTAGACTAGCTAGGACAGGTCTGAGTTTCAATTTCTCTTTTTGCTTCTACTATTATTAAATACAACCTATGCCGACTTTCACTGAGATGGAAGGGACCAAACCAAATGCCAGTACAGTAAATATAACAAAAGCTCCTTGAAAGAAAACAAACTACCCAACCACAGAAATATATAGCAACTGAAAATATATTAGCTGCACCTTTCAAAGAGAACATTTTAGCTGAACCACCAGCATCAGATGACACACCACTACTACTAGTCAGGCCCAACGGATCGAACACATAGAAATAACTGTCAGAGAGTACAGTCAACAGATCACAAACAAAGTAGCCGCTAACAAGACCTAATCCATATCTGAGTGTGCTTCCTCTCACTTTCCAGGGGGGAGGGAGGTGAAGCCCACAAACCTCTTCCTGGCTCAGCACGGCTCCTTCCAGCACCACTGTGAGAGAAGTACCTTGGAAATCACCTGACCAAAATCCAACCATGCATCAGCCATCAGTTCAAATTAAGTCAACAAGCCAAAAAAACATGAAAAAGTAAATTAAAAGCAAATAAAAAGGTACCTAGACTATGTTGTAGAAGAGATTGCCTTGGATGCTCTCGTTTATCATAGATGAGGTGCACTTTCTTAGCACCACAGTAATCTGCAAGCTCTATAATGTCAAAAAGAAGGAAGTCGCTCTCCCCATACAAAGCCAATAGCTCGCATACTCTAGTATATTCCATGCACTTCAGATCGGTCATCAGTTCTTCCTCAACCAAAGCCATGCCCCGAAGAGACTGCACGCCGAGCCTCTTCGCCAGGTCATCACCAATGCTCTGGTGCACAAACCGCTTTGTAGTGGCCCCATTGTTCATCCATGGTGCATCGTTGTACACAAGGGTTCTAGAAGGTACCAGAACTCCATTCAAATCAGGGATCATAAGTAAGTTGAGTACTGCATCATGTGGCTGTCCCTCAGAACTCTCATCAAAAGCCTCTAACACACGGTGCACAAAACCTAATTGTATTTCAGACAATGGTTCATCTTTTGTATCTCCATACAGCTTTTGTAGCACATCGATATAATCCCTGGCTTCAAAGGTTAGCCTCACGCCGAGCTCAGCAAGCAATTGCCTGTATTCAGACAACTCCGATGGGACAACATAGAGGTAAGGTGGGTAGTTGACTGGTGAGTCAAATGCAAGTGTCTTTGGGGAGACGAAGTGGTCTCCTATGTAAACACATGGTACCCCTTCAAGTTCTTCTTTTATGGTTTTCAGGCCATCACTGGTGTTTGAGAATTCTTGCAAATTCGAGTATATTATAGGGACCTCCTTTTGAAGGACATCATCTACTGAAAATTTTCCTTCATGCTGTGCTTTAAGATTATGATAACACTGAGAGAGCTCAATTAATTGTGCACAGAGGACCTTCACATCTGGTTTATCCAACCAGCCAAGCTTTCTCTGTAGGTACAATGACCTACACTCACCATCAAGAATACGCATGTGAGATGAGGTAAGCCAAACTTGGGACTTGGGCCTTGTCATGACAGGTGGTGCTATTTTATCCTGAGGTGCTAACCAAGGAATGCCTTCAATCAGTGGGGAAACAATCACTGGACACCAACCGATAGCTTTAATTTCTGACCAGAACTCATCTTCTGACATGTCATGTTCGAAATCGGATAGAGAATATAACACATCACGAAATTCAACCTCGTTGGCCCCACCGTCATTAGTGTCATCAACATTGTAGCTGCTCTGGTTTGAGAGCTGAAGACAAAGAGCATCCAAATAAAGAAGCAATCTTCGGCCGTAAAAGGCAGCATCTGGGTTGCCAGAATCATGCATTATCGAAGCTGACCTAGCGCTATCAAGTAAGGTGATATACCCAAAATTCCTTTTGAGACCAAAAGATGCGAGTATATCAAGGATTTTTGCATCTGTGAATTCCTTGGAAGGAAAGTAGGCTTCTTTGTGCAGTAAATTTTGTATCTCAGGCACTCGAGGATCATAGAGCCTACAGAGAAAAAACTTAGCTTTAATTTTAAATGTATAATTCATCACAAAAAGATTGCTATTAGATGAAACAATATTGGCAAAAATATTTTGAAAGAATTTAAGGTTCTACCATGCTGAACTGACAATTCTCTAGTACAGCTACTTTAAAAAAAATTATTGTCAGATAACATTAGAAAAAGAAGAAGATCCTCTGATTTCCTTTCTTCATTCTACATGCAGCAGTTCATAATTCATAGCAATTCAGAGAAAACACATGTTGTACCGACAAAATAAAAGAATATAGGAACATACCTAGAAGGATGAGCCCAAGCTCCACCAGCGGTGGAAACAAAAGCAATCTCAGACATAGCGGCCTTTAATGAATCATCTTCTTCCATCAAAATTTTAACATCAGTAAAAATTGCTGAAAGAACTTCTGGCCGTGCAACAAACTCCGAAATTCTACTCATCACATGATCTCTATAAAACTCAGTTTTATCAGGTTCTCTTATATCAAGGTAGGTTCTCAATATGCTACTCTCCTTCTCTGACTCAGTCCGAATAAAATTTTCATTTAAGATCTCATCAGGCACGCCTTCAGGTTTAAGCCACATCCTTGGGCTAATCAAGCTAACAAGCTCCCTGCTCTTGTATGATTCAAAGATGGGTAAGCACTTGATAACATCGACTTCTAACTGGCTGATTTGATTCCGAGAAAACCACTTAGACTGGAAAATGTAACTTCTGAGTTCATGTAACTCTGCCACAGATGCATTACCAAAGAGACCTTTTATCTCCAGCGAACTAGGTGCAACTGATTTTACGGCATTTAAAACACCGGAGGCAGTTGGTTCTTGGATGAAGTATTTCAACTGGGGGTGGTCTATTTGCAAATCGGCCTTTAGGAAGCAGCACCCGATCTTTTGCAATAGCGAGTGCATATTCTCACTCCAACCTTCATCTCGGACCACATTGGAATTTTCCACAAGTTGCATGAGGCTTTCATCACCTACAGGCAATATAGGCCACTCCGATAGTACTGAAAGATCGGCATTGGATAGTTTCAAGTAATTCCAAAGTGACCTCATCCAGTCAACACTTGGATGACCTTGTTGGCCAGGAGACCAAGATACCTTACCGCCACGCTGCCATTCTGGTGGCAAGATCCTAGGAAATAGTTCAACAAGTGAATGGCATGTGAACAAGCATACGTTCGACTCCCCTGTCTTGGCTATCTCTTGTAGGTTCTCTAAGATGCCTTCTGGTATAGAGCGATCTATGAGCAGATGCGGCACAGAGCCAGTTACAAGGTCACTTTCTACCTGTGTGGTGAAAAAGACTCTTTCACCTTCGCCTCTCTTGTCAAACATGGTGAAAGACCCATTTGCTAAGGGAACCAAAGGCAGACCTTGCAGCTTATCCAGGATGACCAGCCTCCCCATGTCACTGAGGCAGTATTCTAATGCAAGAACAGCCGCCTCCTTGGTTAGAAATCCACGTTTGCGCCGGATCAAGAGGTTCCTTAACAAATTGGGGTTCAATAAATGCAAAGATGGACAAGCGTCAATAAATTTCTCCACAACAGATTTTGGCAGAGACACGAGAGGAAGGCCAGCTTCAGTCAATGCTTCATTTAGCTCAGTTGCCTTTGAGAAACAGAAATCGGGGAAGATTGATTGTCTTGTAGGGATCCACTGCCCACCTCGAGCTTTGGTGTATAGAACTTGAAGGCCAAGATCAGCAATGCTGCTATAGAGCTTCCTGGTCATCGATAACCAAGGCTCTACCTGAACTGTAGTAGGCCAGAATGAAACAAACAGATCAGTGGGTCCCACCTCCTGAGCAATGGCAGAAAGGAGGCGCCCATATGCTAAAGATGCCACATCCTCAAGCAGTGCCATGTTCCACTCAGACCGCATTTTTCCTCCCCCGGCCATGTCATTTCCCATCCATATATCCCTTCGATTAGATGATAATTCAAAATATGCATTTACGTGCACTGGTAGGCTGGTAATGACCGGTAAAGGTAAAAAGCAAAAGGCCCTTCCCTCAAACCTCTTTCTCTCCTGGGACAAAGCCTCACTAGCTTCTTGGTACTTCACAATCGCCTCAGCACTGATTCCTTCTCCACTCAACACTTGCACATCATTTATTTTCACTGATTGCAAATAAGCCGCAAGGGATGCCCAAGGAATAAAATTGAAATTACGTGAATTGTTACTAGATGCCATTGATAAACGCTTTGCATTCCCCCCGCCTATGCACTCGCTGATTACCCAAGAATGCAGGAAGCAAGAAGCAGGACTTTGCTCAGCTATGGTAGTTTTCTGACAGCTCCATGGTAGGTCATTATCTGATGTCTTACTCAGCTTGTTCATGAACTGATCCCTGTTCATTGCCCCTTGTCGGCTTCCCTTGACAAAATTAAGCATGGGGTCCTTTTTGATAGAACCAGATTGGTGCCTCGACACTTGGTGTATGAGCCGCATCGGTTCATTCGGTCCATCCTTCACATACAAGGTAATCTTTTTGACATGTCGGAGAAAGAGCAGTGCCTCAGGCACAGCTTGGGAAAAGGAAGAGAAAAGTGAGGCCACATCATCAGGTGTGTACTTTTCCTTCTTGATCTGGCTTCGATAAGCAGCAGTTTCATTTCTGAGAGGAAACCGAAATAACGTGCCAGGAAAGGACTGTTGCAAGTTACAACCGAAGTGCAAGAATGGCGCAAACTGGTCTGGAAACTGCTCAAAGATCCTTCTTCCAACAAATTTTATTCTCAGACCAGGATGAGAGGGAGATATGCCAGGCAAATAGAAGGCATGTGGATCAAAAATCACAATATTCTCACCAGAGACAAAGCCTGGTATATCGGTGAAGTGATACACACAGTTAAACCCAAGGCCGAACCGTCCAATGGAAAAGGGCTTATCGAGCTTACTGTCCTGGCCAATGCGTGAGATGGCATAAAGATCCTGGGGGCTGAAAACTGAGTCGTTAAAGCAGTAAAGAGCAGGTCCCTGCCATTCAGCCATTTCTGGTGAGAGTATCGACGAGGTGCCGTATTGGGTCTTGTCCAACAAAAACACTACTTCAGACGCACAAGCATCCTCTGCATTCTGTACCATTTCGAAAAGGATACCGGGCCCATCAGCATACATATCAACTATGTGCTTGAGCCGGGTTGTAAGGGCCTCATGCTGTCCAAAGGCCTCAGCAACCCCAGATAATGTCAGGTTCAAAGAATCGGAACTTTCGGCTAGTAACAAACGGCGAAGAGACCGCACACCAAGCTTCTCTGCAACATCATTTGATATATTTCCATGGACAAAATTGTGAACATAATGTTTAGCCCCAAGAGCACTACCAGATGCATCACCTGAATCGAGAAGCCACGGCGCATCATTGAAAACAAGGTCAGTTGATGGGCACATTCTTGAGGTGGAATCAGGTAAGAAGATTTGGACCCTCAAGTCCTGAAACTGGAATCCAGCCAAATGTTGCACAATCAGCCCAGCCATTCTTAACTCTGGTGCATCAAGGGAGGCCGAACCCTTTTTCGTCGCAATTCGGGACAGGATGTTAGCATAATCTGTTGCACCGAGATATTCCTTTATGCCAAGTTCCAAGAACAGATTTTTGAAAACTGCTAGATCGACCGGGATAACACGAATGAAAGGAGCCAGGTGGAGCTGGCCACTTAGAACAACCTCATCCACCTTTGCAAAGCCATCTCCAACCCAAATCCATCGGGAACCTTCCAGAACAGCTTTTACTATCTCCATCTCATCCGATCCAACTAAACTGCTGAGTAAAGAATAGATCTTTGGCATCGCAAGTGCTAGCTCTTGTCGGAGCCCTGAATCAGTGACAATCTCATTGTTCTTTCCCAGTTCAAGCAACTGTGCTGCAATCAAATTACCACTAGGAGGTATCGACCACCCAAGAATTTGCGACAAAGTTGAAGAAGTGCACTCACCATCAAGTATGCGAGAACTGGCTGACACAATCCACATGTCAGATTGTAACCTGACCAACTTAGGTGGCGCAACCGTTGTTGAAACCAAGGGCCAGGGAAGGGCTGGATGTGGTGCGTTAACCAAAACAGGACACCAGCATATCATTTTCATTTCTCCCCAAAACCTCTCGAGCTCAGATTCAGGAGTCAATTCACGTGGCCGCAGTACTGTGGTGACTCTAGCAAACATCTTGTTCACTGGGTTGTAGGGATCACTCAGTTTGGCAGGGACCC
>CAXKVW010001266.1:0-50625 GCA_964058825.1 Carex arenaria | reverse complement strand
TTTCAAATTAATTTAGTATAAAATCAAGTGGTAAAATTTAGAAAGTTTATAAAGTAATTTTAACGCATTCATTTTTTGACGTTATTTGACCACTTGACTCTATACAAAATTAATTTAAATTTTAAAATTTTCACATGTAGATGCATCACTCGTAAGGTAGAAGGATTTCAACAGTTTGAATTCGTCATTTGAAGCCAATTTCGTAGATTTTAGAGTTGAGTTCACAAAGGAACTTGATGAACTTAGGAACACCCTAGTTTTACTCATACATATAGCTCCAATAAAAATATATTGATCAATTTAATTTTTAAAACAATTAAATAATTAAAAAGAAAATAGAAAAAGTATTAAGTTTTAGCAAATATATTGAATATTATATTTTTTATGACAAATTTGAGTATTTTATACCGTTTTTAGTTACCATCCTGATATTTTAAATTCACGTATTACCATATTTTTTTACAAAATTCAAAACTTACCATACGTGTAGATTAATATAGCGCACCAATTTGGACCAATGTGTCATAATGGTCTGCGCATCATGTGTGTGTGTGTTATGCTATGTTCTTTGTTTGGTATTAAAAAAAATAGTGGTGTTATGTTTAGATTAAACAGACAAATTATAGATCTTGACTAAATTTAGAATTCAACTTACCATCTTGATATTTCAAATTCACGCATTACGATATTTTTTTACAAAATTCAAAACTTACCATACGAGTAGATTAATATAGCGCACCAATTTGGGCCAATGCGCCATACTGGTATGCGCATCATGTGTGTGTACGTTATGTTATGTTCTTTGTTTGGTATTAAAAAAATAGTGGTGTCATGTTCAGATTAAACGGAGAAATTATAGATTCTAACTTGACTAAAAAGTAGAATTCAAATTAAATGCACATGTTTAACAAATTTAAGTTTGTACTAAATTTGAACTAAAATTAAAATTCAACTTACTAAAAATTAAACGCTCAATGTATCACATTATACTATAGCATAGCTAACAAATAAAATCTACAAAAATTACAACTTGAAATGACAATATAAAAAGGGAAAATTAGATCCATGCCACTCCAAAATGTTTAATTTAGAAAAATGCCATCCCAAAGTTTGGGTTTTGCTAAACACCACCTCAAATCACAATTACTCAGAAAATTGCCCCAAATACAAATTATTATACAGAAAATGATGTTATTTGAGTAGTATTTCCGTATATTCCAAAAATACCCTAAGTTCTGAACCCTCGTCTAAGTTCTGAACCCTCGTCTTTGTCTTTGTCTCTCTTCGTCGAAGTTCTGAACCCTCGTCTAATAATATCTATCTAATGGGTCGTGAAATTTGATTCAAGAAGATCCTGCAAGGCTGCAATTTTGATCCAGAGAGAAGAGGGAGGGAGCAATACGAAGTACTACTAACCTCAGGAGAAAGGCGCTTGCAGTGGCCACAACAAGGAGCGTAGAAATCGACGAGCAGAAAATCGAAGGCAGAGATTGTAGCGTCGAAATTAGAGGATGTGAGCTCGATCACCGACCCGTCTCGCCTGAACTCGTCCTCTCCAGTTGTCGCCAAGGAGGGAGAGAACAGGATTGAGATCCATACAAGGAGAATCGCGATTGAGTTCGCCATCAGCTGCTTGCTCTGCGTTGGTTGTTGGAGACGGAGTTATTGACAGTCGCTGAAAGGCCGGACCTACACACACCGGTTTTGATACTTTTTCATTACACGGACACAGTCGAACAATACGGGTAAATATTTTAACAGAGAGGAGACGAAGAGAGAGGCTTGAGTTCTGATACTTTTTCATTTCACCTGGGAAGAGAGGAGACGAAGAGAGACAAAGACGAGGGTTCAGAACTTAGACTCGGATCGGACCCTTACCCATTAAGGGTCAGGGTATTTTTGGAATATACGAAAATACTACTCAAATAACATCATTTTCTGTATAATAATTTGTATTTGGGGCAATTTTATGAGTAATTGTGATTTGAGGTGGTGTTTAGCAAAACCCAAACTTTGGAGTGGCATTTTTCTAAATTAAACATTTTGGAGTGGCATGGATCTAATTTTCCCATATAAAAAAAAAAAAATATATATATATATATATATTGTTAATGGTTATTTGGTAATATAACCCTAGAAAAAAAATGTACATAACTCCAGTAACTTGTAAGAAGTTCCCGAATTCATAGTCATTTGGTAATATAATTCCCAACTGTTATCATCTTGTACCAGTAACTGTTGGAATCATGTTTGGGTACCTTAACCAATATTTATCCTTGCGATAATAACAAGTTCATATTGGTTCAGGTTGATTCCCATTTGCTAGTACACTATTAGGGTTATACCTCTGAAATTTAACCTCGACTCGATATTGAACATTTTCGAATGTTGGATATGGTAATAAGCACCGTTTGGCCCTTGTACTAACCTCACCACCAAGATAAAGGGTAATTTCAGTCATAGGTGGTTGAAACGGACAAACCTAACAATTACAAATTTAATTTAAATCAAAACACTAGTACATAATTTAAAAAATTAAAGGACTAAGCTATAAAAAAAACTTACAGGTTTGCTCATTGGGCTCAGGAGAGAGAAGGCTTAGACTATGTTGTTGGTCTCTAAAGGCATCTAGAGGGGAGTGAATATGGGAACTTTTAAATTTTGAGTTGATTTTATTTAATATTCACCATAAGTCTAAATATCTAACGTGTGCGTAAGTTGTTCTAGGTGGAAACAAGAAAATAACAAGTGTACGTAAAGTAAATAGAAGAGTTAAGAGACACTTGACATGTAAGATGATTACAAAGTTCGGTACTAATGCCAACGTCTTCGGGGCTTCGTGCCTTTCTTTACCCAATAAGAAATGATTATAAGGTAGAACCGGTGAGCCCTTTATAAACCTTATGAAAGTCACATGACCCGAACACACAAGTAGACTCAACTACAAAAAGCAACCACACAAGGCTCTAATGTGTCGTAGTAGACAAGATTTCTCACACAAGATACTCTAGATGTTATAATTGATTGTGGTGAAATATGCTTGAGATTATTGGAAGAATATTGAAGTTTGATACACAAGCAATAATAGTGAATTCTAGATCTCAAAATAATTCAGAATATTGCAATTTGAGACGGCTAGATCTGATCTTCAAAACTTAGATTTTGCTTCTATTTATATAGAGAAACAAAATAAGGTATTTGGTGTCAATCGTTGCAACGGTTGGCCTAGTTTGTAAGTTTTGGTTGCGCTAGAAACCCTTAACTATTATTAATCGTTACAACGGTTGTCAAAACGATTGGCTTTGTGGATTTTGAGGTTTGAAGTGATTTGTTCCGTTGCAACGGTTGATGCATTATATTGCATTCTCAAACATATTACCAATTTCACAGATTTATAACTTATACTAATCTTGAGCTAATTCTGCATAGTCCAGTGCTTGATTCTTCGCGACTTATCCTTGATATATCTAACAATTGATACTTCATCCTTGATATGTATTGCAATTTGTATCGTCATGAACATGCACACCATCCCAAGACAAGAAATTGTAAAATTCAACAAATATATGTTTTTGTAAATATAGTCAAATATACTAAGTAGGTTATTGCATACTCCAACAATCTCTTCCTTTTGACGTTTTTGCAAAAACATATATCGCAATCGAGTGCATAAATTGGATATTCCCAAATTTTGAAATTTTAATTCCAATATGTTATCAAATACCAATTTTAATCAAGGTTGCCATATTTCTCCCCCTTTGAAATAGTGTTTTGAAAAAACCCGACTTGTCCAGGATCGGAATGGACCACCCGTGGAACCGATCCATACCGTGTTTAAAACCCGAACCGAGGATAAAGAGGGTCTTAGCACGGTTTTTGGTGTGTTTTTTCCACGAGACCCGGACTAACCCGGGTGGTTTTAAACCCCTGGACCGGACCGCACTAAACTGGAGCAAAACCGAATCGGACAAACCGAAATGCCATTTTGTTTCCATATTAAAATAAACATAGAAATGAATTGGACCAGAGACCGGACCAACCCGTGTGTGTCTGAACCACGGTCCTTAGCACAGGTTTGGACCATCCTCTCTAAATTTGGATCGTCTAATCCAAACTGAAGAGACCTATAGACCAGAGAGACCCGTAGACCGGAGGATTTTCTACCTGACCGGACCAGACCGTTTGCATAACCCTACTTTAGAAGTCGAGCGAGTCTCAGTGGTTCAATGTTGGTTTGTCGGGCAATTCCGACTCCGAGGGTATACACGTAACTTCTCTTCTAATCCCCATCGAATTCATTGATTTGATTGAGCCCATCATCGACCCACTTCTTTCCTCTCCCGATTCCGAAACCCTAACCCTAAGTTTCATGGCCGGACAAGATACCTCATCTCCCACCATATCTGGCGGTAAGCACCGTCGATCACCCGAGGTGCCCCGTGACGAATCCTCCAAGCGTCGGAAGCACCGCCACCGCCACCGCCACAGTCATCGCCATGGACGGGACAGGAAGGAGGATGATGCGGCCAAGGCGATTGAAAATGAGATCGAGGAAGGAGAAATTCTTGATGATGCACAGTCCGACGAAATTAAGCTACAAACATCGGACTCGGACTTTAAGAAGATTCCGGTCTGTTTTCTTGGATCTATTATTTCCCCTCCCCGCATGCTCTTATATTTGGCCTGAGGTTTAATAGGTTATTCTTTCATTTCCGCTCAATTACTTGTTTAGAATACCAATCAATGTCCAGTTATCAAATTTTTTCAATTGGAATCCAGGATTACTATGGGTCATATAATTTATCTGATTATCAATAGAAGAAATGATATTCTTTTTTGCCCCTCATAAGTTGGATCACTTTGCAATTTTTCATTTTGGAAATCAACTGCTAATATGGCAACTTTTATGTCAGTAAATGTTCCTAAACGTTTCTTTATACCTCCTTACACCTTTTTCATTGGATATTAGTTTCTAATAGAATACTTAATTTCAATACAATATATATCATGATCCCTCCTTGTTATGGTAACTGTGTGTTTCTTTGCCTCATTTGTTATCTGTTGCTTTTTCTCGTTTTATTCTTAAACTTTTTTCCCAGCACATGTCATACCCTCTTCTTACTCTTCTGTTATATCCAGGAAGCTTCTATGGAGCCTGACAACACAAACGAGAATCCTTTGCCACTAGATGATGCTTCAAACTGTATAGAACATGATACCGAGATGGTTGATACTCCCTCAGAGAAGAATAGTGCTTTGGAGAATGGCCTTGATGCACAATCAAAAGGAGACAAAGTTAAATCACACAAGAGGAGAGAGCATTCACATAAGGATAAGAAGAAGCGATCCGTATCTCCCTGTAGGTCCCAGGAGAGGTCTCCATCTCACCACAGAAGTCACCGTGACAAACAAATAGAGGATGAAATTCACAAGAGTCGAGATAAGTGTGATAGCATTGACAGCCGTGATCAGCATGGCGCTCATGACGCACACAATAAACATGATAGCTACCACCGTCAAGACCGGCATGGGAGCCGTGACAAGCAGGACAGGCA
Source organism: Carex arenaria (assembly GCA_964058825.1). Lineage (NCBI taxonomy): Eukaryota > Viridiplantae > Streptophyta > Magnoliopsida > Poales > Cyperaceae > Carex > Carex arenaria. The sequence continues at coordinate 45,070 of CAXKVW010001266.1, read as the reverse complement.
TGAGAGCTCTGACAGAATGGATATGGACGATAGCTTTGAGAAGCGAGATAGACACGAGAGTTGTGACAGACAGGATCGGCATGACAGCCGTGACAGAAGGGATAGAGGCGGTAGCATTGAGAAGCGAGAAAGATACGCTAGTCGTGAGAGGCATGATAGGCATGAGAGCAGAGATGGGCGAGTCAAGCATGAAAGCCGAGAAAGAGAAAGAAGGGATAAATATGACCCTATTGCAGATCTAGAGAGGGAGCGTAGAGATAGAGAGAAGGAAAGAGAAAGACGTAGTAGTAGTGTGAGAGTGAGAGATGATGAGAGTCGAAGGGACAGGGATATCAGGGACCGTTATCATGATCGTAGAGTAAGGGATGATGAGAGACAAAGGGACAAAGGTGATGGCAGGGATCGGTATTATGACGATAGGGTTAGGGTTCAAGGTATAGATAATAGGGATTCTGATAGACGTAGAGATAGAGATAGAGATAGAGATAGAGATATGAAAGACAAGAGAGCAGAAGAAACTAGAGATAACTCTATAAGGTAAGTTAATAATATGTATTGATTTTTACTGAGCTAGTTAGAAGAGTTGTTTTTGTTTTCCTCTATTTCTCAGGGAATGTTGTATAATTGTAGGGAGGAGGAAGAAGAAGCTGATGATGAGCAGGAGAAAGTGGATCAACATTTGGTACAAGAGGACGAAGAAGAGAGAATCAAAGAAGAAAGCAGGAAGAGGAAGCAGGCTATTCTTGAGAAATACCGGCTAAAGCAGATGCAGAAGCAACAGGTTGAACCAGTACTTGATATTTTCAGCAAAGGTAATTTCCCTTTTATCTAGTTCATTGTAGTAGATGATATTAAAGAATCTGTCATAAAAAAATATCGAATCTTTTTGGCATCATTGCATCTATTTTATTTGTTTTTTGTTTGGTCAATTAATTTCACATTATGCAGATATAAATTCATCCAAAGAGGAGGTAGCAGGAGTTCAGAATTCAAATGGAGGCAACATTAAGAGTCCAAAATTTGATGAGGAACCTGACAATGAACAGGATTCTTCGGATGTATATGTTGCTGACCGGTCCTTTGCCCTGGACAAGTCTCCTAATCAGGAAGGTGCTCTGGCCAATGAGAAGGGCCCAGGTGGTGTTGCAGGGCTTGGAGAAGGCACTCCTAAGGTTTGCCTCCTTGTTACATATTGGGGCTTACTAATTCGATATATCTTTCATTTTGTTGGTTGTTCACACATTCCTGTTTGTATTTTTCAACAGAGTGAGAGATCAGCAGACATGTTTAGTGATGATATGTTTGGTGATTCACCGGCCAAAGTTCGTAAAGCGGTAAGCTTCAATCTTCCATTTTATAATTCTCGTTAGGTGATATTTCATTTTTTAACCTTGCTTTATTTTAAACATAACTGATTGAAAACTGTAACAGGGCAAAGTAGATGGATTAAAGATCGAAAGGAGTGATCTTAATGACAATTGGGATGATGCTGAAGGATATTATAGTAAGTTTGTTAAAAATCCCAATTGATTCTTTCAACAGCACGCTTTCTTGTATTGATAGATTCTTTTCTGTTACCTAGGCTATCGCTTTGGTGAAGTGCTTGATGGACGATATGAAATTATCGCAGCTCATGGTAAGGGGGTTTTCTCTACTGTTGTTCGTGCGAAGGATCTGAAATCGGGGCAGGAAGTTGCCATTAAAATTATCCGTAACAATGAAACCATGTGAGTATATACTTTCTGTTGCAGAACCAATCAATGGATTTATTGGGCAATGTTGGTTGAAAGATCTTTCCACTTTCATTTCTTTTGTAATACAACAGGTACAAAGCTGGAATGGATGAGCTGGTGATACTAAAGAAGTTGGTGGGTGCAGATCCTGAGGACAGGCGTCACTGCGTCAGGTTCATCTCGAGTTTTAAGTACCGTAATCATCTCTGTTTAGTTTTTGAATCTCTCCATATGAATCTTCGTGAGGTTTTGAAGAAATTTGGTCGGAACATTGGCCTAAAACTAACTGCCGTACGGGCCTATGCTAAGCAGCTCTTCATTGCTCTGAAACACTTGAGGAATTGTGGGGTCTTGCACTGTGATATCAAGCCCGACAATATGCTGGTACTATTTTATATTAGGCATCAGTAAATTTTAATATCAAGATGTGATCCCATTTATATCTCAGAATCTGGTTAACACATCCTCTGAAATAAGAGCTTTAAGAAAACTATTGCCAATTTGGGGAATTTTTCAATTTAAATTTATAATCTGTGCAGGTAAATGAGGCTAAGAATGTACTGAAGCTGTGTGACTTCGGCAATGCCATGTTTGCTGGTAAGAATGAGATCACTCCATACCTTGTAAGCCGGTTTTATCGTGCCCCTGAAATAAGTGAGTTCCAAATCCCTCTTTCCTTTTCTTTTATATCTTGACACTCGATGTTTGCCTTACAATAAGTGTTGTTTAAATTGTAAAAACTAGCGTCTGTTCTTGATTTTTGCAGTTCTCGGGTTGCCTTATGACCATCCTTTGGACATATGGTCGGTGGGCTGTTGCTTATATGAGCTTTATACTGGTAAGGTATTATTTCCTGGCCCTTCAAATAATGACATGCTTCGTCTTCACATGGAGCTGAAGGGTCCTTTCCCCAAGAAGATGCTACGCAAGGTGAGAAATTTTTAAAATGTGTCAGTTTCGACAACTATAGATTAAGTTCTACTATGATCCATAGTGTTTCTCTTCAGGGCAAACTCTGACATTTGTAGTTTAAGCTTTCTGAGCGATCTCTGTCATTTTGATTACTATGTACAGGCTGGCTTTGTGGATCGGCACTTTGACCAAGATTTGAATTTTCTTGCAACAGAGGAGGATCCTGTAACTAAGAAGGTTAGTTTTGAAAATTTGATATTTTTTACTGTTTATTCTTTTTTGGTTATAACAATCATGTTTGGATTTTCTTTTATAGATGGTGAAACGACTACTTTTAAATGTCAAGCCGAAGGATATTGGTGCTCTTATTTCAAGCTTTCCTGGTGAAGATGCAAAATTGCTTGGAAATTTTAAAGATCTCCTTGAAAGGATATTTATGTTAGATCCTGAAAAGAGAATGACAGTATCTCAGGCTTTGAGCCATCCATTCATTACTGGCAAGTGAAACTAGAGAAAGTTACTAATTTTTCTGATACTATTGTTGAGCTTTAGTCTCTTGCATGTAATCTTTAAATTACAGTTCTGTCCTCGGAGGTTCTTTTGGTTGAAGCATGGAAAGATGACTTGACTTGAAGGACCTCTTCTTGCAAGCATCTTTAGCAGTTAACTCTGGAGATGTGTCCTGTTTCTTGTAAGATAACTTGCCATGGAGGCGCGTTTTTTTTTCAATATATTGTACAATTTTTCTTTCATTATAAACTCCTGAAGGTTAATAGTTGGAGAAAATAATGTTGCACAAGGTTCCTGTGGTATGTGGAAGTCATTAGTTGCTCTTATTATATATGATGTTCTGTGCTGAGAGTGCTTATGCTTTGAAGATTTTTTTTTTTTTTTTTTTGTGAAAATGGGATTTACAAACAATTTTTTAATCATTTTCTGTTCTTATTTTTATCTCTCTATTATCACTTTTATGTGCCCGAGAGATTCTAATATCTTCTTTAATTCAGGGTCTCTCTGACAGGGAAGTGCGGGAACTGACACTGTTTTAGGTGCCAAAGGGCAACAAAATGAAGGTACCCTGGTTTGATTGCTGGGTAGCTTACATTTGTTTACAGTATATAGTTAAGCTCTTGAAGTTATTTTATTTGTTTTTTGACTTTTTTAGTCCTCCCTTGATGTTAGTTTGCAATTGCAATGGGAAATACCATATTAACTCTGATGATGTGTTTGATTTTCCATCTTTCATGCTTGAGACTTTAATGGAGCATGACTGAAGATTCTATTTGAAAGAATTTGAACTAACAAACATAGTTGTATAGTGCATCTCTAAAAATGTTTTTACTGGTTTGACTTTCCTGTATTAAGTACAATTTTACTTTCTTTGTCAAAGCAATTTGGAGTTGGGAGTTTCTGGAAGGTTCACTGCTGATTTAATTAGTAAGGTAATATTATTATAAGAGATCCTCTACTATTTATAGTTTTGTTACTATATTACTGTTGAGTAATCATTTTGTTTCAGTTTAGTTTGGATTACTGTTTCCATGTCCTGATGTTCATGTATTTTCATTTCTAGGTATATACTAGTCTGTAGCTGCTCAAGTAAGTTCCTAACTTCCAAACTCTTTTCTATTGTTGGTTTGAAAGAGCACTCACAACTTTCTATTATAAGAGAATTGCGGACCATAAAAAATCAGTAATTTAAAAAAATTCCAAAATAATAGTAAAAAGTTTCTAAAAATTGTAAAATTTGGTCTCTAGACACAATTAATATGGAGATCCAACTTTAACGGTTCGGATCGATGTTTTGAACTTTGAAATTGAAGATATAGACGTGAAGTAAAATAGTCTCTTTACTCGCGAAGTACCGTAGCCCAACTCTCTCTCTCTCTCTCTCTCTATATATATATATCTAGATAAGAGTTGGGCTATGGTGAGTTGCGAAGTAAGATTCTTGTTTTACTTCATGCTTATATCTTTGTTTTCAAAGTCCAAACAACCGATCCGAACCGCTCAACATGATCTCCTTATTGAAATGTGCTTGAAGACATTTTTTGGGATTTTTTTACTATTTTTTAGATGGGTAGAAGATCGTTGTTTTTGATGGACCATAAAAACAGTGATTTTAAAAAAATTCTAAATAAATAGTAATAAATTTCCAAAAAAATGAATTTTTGTCTCCTAGCACATTTCAATATGTAGACCATGTTGAGCGATTCGGATCGAATTTTTGAACTTTCAAAAGTAAAACATATGGATAAAACAAGACTTACTTCGCAACTCACCATAGCGCATCTCTCTCTCTATATATATGTAGAGTTGGGCTACGGTACTTCGCGAAGTAAAGCAAATGTTTTGCTTCACGTCTATATCTTCAATTTCAAACTTCAAAATGTCGATCCGCAAAGTTCAAGTTGATCTCCATATTAAATTGTACTTGGAGACCAATTTTTACAATTTTTAGAAATTTTTTACTATTTTTTTGGAATTTTTTAAAATCACTGTTTTTCAGAAAATCGCGGACCACAAAAAATCAGTGATTTAAAAAAATTTCAAAAAATAGTAAAAGGTTTCTAAAAATTGTAAAATTTGGTCAACAAACACAATTTAATATGGAGATCAACTTGAACGGTTCGGATCGATGTTTTGAACTTTGAAATTAAAGATATAAATGTGAAGTAAAACACTCGCTTTACTTGGTGAAGTATCGTAACCGAACTCTACACACACACACACACACACACACATATTTTTGTTTCTTTTCCTAGTAGTAAATTTCGCCTCATACGAACTTTTGTTCCAAACCTTGGATCCCTGTGTTAGCTTGTCTCTAATGTCAAGTGCCTCCTTATTGTACCTTTATGACTTGTGTTTGAACTCCCAGGAACAGAACACGTAATAGAATTAATAACTAGAATTACCGGGAATGGGATAATACTTTACCAAACTCGCAAGGCTCTACTTGTAAAATAAAGGGAAAGCGAAGTTCCAGATGTAGTCTATATAACTTGGGTTGTACACTTGTGTATCAAATTTGGTGCAACTTGAAAACTTGAACCGTTTCAAAATTTGGCAGATCAGGTTTATTCGCTTAAGTGACCAAATAATACCCAAATTGCACCAAATTTGTTACACGATTGGAGCTTTGGAGAACATACGAGTAATTTTACCCTTTTTGGGATTCTTATAACCGTTTTATAGGTTGTTGTGATTGTATTACAAATATGGCTGTCAATACGCTCCTCCATTTCTATATTGTACAAAGTTTGTGAGACCTGAGCATTGTACGGCTGTCATTAAACCTATAATAATGGAATCGATTCTCTTGCATTGTTGTTTCTTATGTGCTTTCTTACAATGGCCTAACTATATTATCTTATATTTGTGTTATAGCATGAAATATTGAGTTAGGCAACCCGTGTTTTGTTGGCCTAGAGGCACCATACTAACTTTATTGCTTTATTTGGAATTTGTGACTCTTTCTCAGTAGTTGCTAACTTGCTATGTTGTTTATTTAGTTATTAAAAGCTATCATATCTTTGAGGAGGGTTCAAATGCACCATGATTTTGTGCTCCAATATGCTCCACATCTTTTATCTCCGTTCTTAAAGTCTGAATAGTCGATCCAAACCGCTCAACATGATCTTTACAATAAAATATATTTGGAGAACCTTGAATCCTAAACCCTGATGGTCCATAATCTCTTTAAAACAATGATTTTGTACCTATCTAAGACAATACAAAAAATTCTAAAAAATATAAAATTTGGTCTCCATATTTTATTATGAAGATTATGTTGAGCGGTTTGGATTGATTGTTCAGACTTTGAAAACGAAGATAAATGACGTGGAGCATATTGGAGCATAAAATCATGGTGTATTTGAACCCTCCATATCTCTATTAAAAGAAAAATACCGAAGGATGTTATTTTGTTGTATGTTTCTTTCCTGCCATGTATGGTAGTTTGTTGTTGATGATTTGGTTTATTATAGAGTTGTGGTTTAGAAGTTTAAAACGTGCCTCTGTTAGTACTCAATGTTAGTTGTTTGCTCCAATGTATTCAGTAATGGAAAAAGTGCATTTGAGATGCAAAAGTCTCAAATTGCCTGAGGTGCACTGAGCTGAAAAAGTACTCTTGATTGACATAATATATAGCTTGTATGTTGCAATATATTCATGTTGACCTTTTATTAGTACCAGGTGACAGAATATCATGTGGAAAGGCAAGTATTTATTTTAATTCTTATTCATGTCATTGTAGGTCATAATTTATCATAAAAGTTACGGCAATCATGTATACTTGTGATTTGAAATTTTTATTACGATTTACCTTTACTTGTTGGAGTTCTTCTGATATTCACAATTTCCAGCAAGTTGGTCTTTGTCTGCATAATAATGGGAGTACAGGGAAAATAATTATTGAATTTTAAGGATGATGAGTAGCCAGTGTTAGGCTGCTTATTTAATAAAGTATTAGGCTTCTTTGACACAAACCAGTTCATCAGCTTTTAAGAAGTCTGACGTGAATGTCAAACAAAATCCTCAAATTAGTGTCATCAAATGATTACGATAGAAACGAGGTGACCTCACTTGGGACATGAAAACAACTATTTTTTTAGTCCAAAAACGTCGTTCTGAAGGTCAATGCATAATGCTCGGACTGCATTGCTTCGTAGGTCAACTACTTGTGACCCACGGGTTTTTCATCAAAAAAAAAAAAATTGCCTTTGTAGGAAATAAATATGCTGTTGTTCGAATGGAATAACAGGAACCTGTTATTCTGATTCTAATTGTCCAATTTTGTCCATACTTGAACCTCAATCAAAAAGTTTTTTCATACGAATATTATCAGTTGGGATTAGAATAACAGATTTCTGTTATTTCTTTGGAATAACAGCAGATTTATTTCCACCTTTGTCAAACACTAGAAGGATCCAGTTGTAACATACAGCAAAACCAAACTCAAAGCTTAAACCATGAAGAAAGCGTCCCCACTTGCAAAATTTAGCTTTTGCGGTCTAGTAAGTTTAAATCAGCTGTGCTTGGATACCTGAAGAAGAAGATAGTTGGCAGCCAATATTATTGTCTTGTGATCTCGATTAATGAAAAAACAAGACCCTTGACGAACTTTATCGTGTGGTCTTTAATTTGGAAGGCTCCTAGCAACAGAGCTGGAGATGGGAGTGAGATTGAACCAAGGAGAAACTCATCTTTCCTCTTAAACGCATGGAAATTAAGAGAGGGAAAGAAAGCCTAGAAAATAGCAAATATTAGACGAGATCCAGCCTGTCTATTCCTGATTATGAGCAAAAGTCCAATTCCAGGCTTCCTCTGAAATTGAAGTTGGAAGAGTACTCTAATTATATCATTTTGCTGAAGAAGCAAAAAAATTGTGATTGCTTTCAATATATGATTTTAGCAAAAATCAAGTTCCCTTTTATGAGAACAAAAGTGAGAATTATAATTTCCAACTCCATTGATGGATGAAGCCTGCTTAGTAACTTGTGAGCAAAGGCGGAGGCATTTGTTATAAAATGGGGTCAATTGATATTCTATTTATTTTCAAAAATTTTGTGTTTATTGGTGAATTTATATATAATTTAATAGAAAATACTATTTAACTGTCAAATTGACTCTCATTCACAGTATAAAAATTTTATATGCTTGATCTTTATTCACGTTTGGTTTCTATAATTTGAAAGTCTGACTATGTCTTGCTTGTGAGTCCAAAGTGTTTTCAAGGCAAGTATAATCAAGTACTCAAGTACCAAAATGCAAAGTAACGTGTCAAAGGACCAATGAGAGGGTTCGCTACATTTATGCGCATATAAAGCAGGGAAACAAATGTCTGGCAACGCTCATGCATGTGCAAAAGCAATATATACAAGTTAAGGTATGCACTGAAGAGATCCAACCGTCTATTCCTGTTCACAACATTTTTCTTTTAATTTCTTATTTATTCAAATCACTATCAATATCTTTCTATTTTTTTTTTCTGAACCTTGTTAAAACTCGTAGTCACTGCACTAAAAATTTAAGCATACCGAAGTACTCGTACATACTTTTTTAGCTTAGAATATAGTTCGAAGTGAAAAAAGTGTGAAAAGTAACTTTTCTTTTGAGTATTTTCTGTCATCAAATTATTTAATATCTACAAATGATTACTTCTTCTGAATTTCAAACTGGTAACTTCTCACATGATGAATATTTTGTGCTACTAGACCAAAGATTGATTTATAACTTAGAATTTTGCTTTTTCAATATTATTTCTTAATTATAATTTATTTTGTAATAGTTTTTTATTTTATGGTACATTATATTATTATTATTTTAACTTAGACTTGAAAACTAATTAAATGTAATTAGTTATATTTTGCGAATTGTCAATGTCACGTGTAATTGTAGTGCAGTTATACATCATATCACTAATATGAATTAGCACTATTTCGAACTACTATTTTTCGTTTGGATGTGTTTGGATTAGCAAATATAAATTATTCTTTATTTGTCTTTTATAGATTTTCTCACTATTCTACTAACCCAACAAAAATTGTCATTCTCAAATTTGAAATCAACTCTATTCTTACTCTATTTCTTATTTCATCCAAATGTCCCCATATTATTGCACATAACTGTTCTCTACTGTTATAGTCATGTCACATTAAAAATAATTTTTGATGACGTGCGGTGACCTGATATCAAAATTTTGATAGCCTTTGTCGGAACCGACTCTGCTCCTTTTCTTGAGAAAAGGAGGATCATTCTTTTCTTCCATCTAGATCGTTCAAAATTCATCGCACGATCTCAATTACTTTCTATTTTTAAATCAATTTAATATATTAAAATGATTCAGATTTAATTGAAGCCGTACGATGAATTTTGAAAGATCCGGATGGAAGAAAAGGAGGGTACTCCTTTTCTCAAGAAAAGGAGCATATTTTGATCCGCCTTTGTCAATTAAGATTAGGAGTGTCAATGGCACCCTTTTACTCATTTAACCGATCCGTACCGTATCCGATAAGACGGGTATGGGTAAATTTTTTTTTCCGTAAACTTATCGGGTACGGGTAAATATATATTTTTTTAATCTAAACGGGTAAGGGTACGGGTAAAGCCTATTTCGTACCCGTTACCCAATCTGGTAATTATAAAAAAAAAATTATATATATTATATATATTAATAGGCATTGAAAATAGTATTTTAATTGGTTTACTTGTGCTTAGCATGATAAGATTTTTTTTCAATAAAGTATTATGCATGCGTCAAATGAATGTATATTTTAATAGTTTATTTACTAATTAATAAAAATAATTATTATAATAATATTACCCGTTATTTACCCGCTACCGTTTCGTTATCCGACAACCATAACGGGTAAGGGTAGGGTACAGCCGTATGGGTAAGATAATTTATAGGGATCCGACACTGCTGCTTTTTTTTATAAGAAAAGTAGGCTCCTGCCTTTTCAATCCCAACCATTCAAAATTTTCCATTCACGTATCTCGATAAAGAAACTTTTCCATGCACAAATCTCAGTGAATTTGAATGGTTGAGATTGGAAAAGCAGGATCTTGCTTTTCTCTAAGAAAAGCAACAGAGTCTGATTCAATTTATAGCGGGTACGGGTAAGAATACTTTGTAACGGGTACAGGTATGAAAATGCTTCCACCCGACTCTGACCGTACCCGTTGACACCCCTAATTAAGATGGCCTAGTATGCGGCATGTTCCCTGCTATCTATGGGGCAAGTATCTTCTGCGGAGTTTTAAGATGCAGAGTTCTGAAGAGTTGATCGAACGGCCAAGATTTACTCTCAGCCAGTGATTAGTCGGGATGATGGAGGGGCCAGTATTAATTTTTCTTTGAGATTCGTGCCAAAATCTGATTTGGTCCGTCCGATTAAAACAAACGGACCAGATTAGAAAGTGAGACTCCGCAGAGGATACCATTCCGCTGTCTATGGTGCGACATCTTCTCTGCGATTTTTTCTTTTCGAAATTAAGCAGTGTGAACACGAACCTGAGAACCTAAATTAACAAAATTTTGGGCGGGAAAATTACAATAAAAGCTCAGAAAAGATGCAGTAAGATCGTCGCTTTGATGCAGAAATCTTTTTAATCCAACTTGAGTTCCTGTCTGTTCCCTTTCTGATTATCTTTTTCTGTGTTAGCTGCTGAGTGAGCGAGAAGGGTAGAGATGGCGCCTAAATCAGACAGCGTCGAAGGTATTTTCCTCGCATTGAATCTTCTGGTAATTCAACTTTGGTACTGTCGCAGGGATTCTTTCCTGTAGCTTCGATTCTCTAAATCAGCGTTTCTGATTTTGTCTCTGTACTATTTTTTTTCAGGTATCGTTCTAACGTTCGTGAATGAGGTACAGCCTTTTTCCTTTTTCCTTTTCTTCGATTCAATTGTATTGAACTTGACCTGGATAGTTGTGCTGAATTTGACTATTATTTTTTTATTAAATTTGTGAAATTTGTTGTTTATCTTGTTATTTTGAATTGTTTGGATAGCAACATAACTATAGTTGGCCCCTTTACAAACGGTGCTGAAAATTGCTTTCTCATACTATATCTGGCCCTTTAGAATATCTTGTGAGTTTGGAATCTGACTAGTATTGGACTTGGTTTGTATCTAGTGCTGAGACTTCTTTTACAATTTAAAGTTTTTGCAAATAATCTGGTTAGATTGATTTAATGTTCATTCTTTTTTAAATAGAAGCTTATAATTTTACATTTACTATTTTTCCGAAGTAGGCTGTGGGATGTATTGATTGAATATTGGCCTGGTAAATCAAATGCTATTTTGTCTACATATATTCAGAAGTATTTTCCTAAATTAAATGAATTTTGTGTTTCTTACAAATTTTGTTTAGCTTCTAGACTTCTAGTCTATCCAAACTGCTAAATTTACAAATGAGGCAATCAAAAAGTCTGTTTTGTGCTCATTTGCAACATTGCAATGACCCATACAAATAGAGCTGAAATAAGGAAAAAGGAAACCAACTACTATATAACCATTCACGATTGAAAACATTTGCCATTAATATGATCGCTTGTTGTTTCCAATTTTCAGCAAAATAGACCCCTAAATGTGCAAAATGTTGCGGATGCATTGCAAAAGTTCAATCTAAAGAAGACGGCAGTGCAAAAAGCTCTTGATGCATTAGCTGACAGTGGCCAAATCTCTTTTAAAGAATATGGTAAACAAAAGATATACTTGGCAAGGCAAGACCAGTTCAAGATACCAAATCCACAAGAGCTGGATCAAATGAAGAAGGAAAATGCTAATTTACAAGACGAGCTAGCTGCTCAAAAGAAAGCTACAAGTGAGGTTGAAGCAGGTAAGAAGAATATGACTTCTTCCCCTGGGAAAACTCGTAACTCCATTTATGCATTTTTAAAAATGAACAGTCTCAGCCTCTCAGGCATGCCCCTTTTCTTCTTTTTTCTAATAGCCAAATTACCCCCAAAAGAAAATGGTAAATTACAAGAATGCATGGGGAGAAAGGGTGCAGTATATACTGAGGAACAGTAATGTGGATATGTTTGTAAAGGAATAAGGGATTCAAGGATGTGGGGTTTTCAAGCAGAGATAACAAAAAGAAAATATTTTGAAATGAAAAATCTTTTGAGGCTATTGAGAGGAAGAATAAAAAAATCTGGCATCCTATAGAGAGTGTGTGTTTTATCAGTATGTCTGATGCTTTTAATGTGCTCATTTGTATTTTCATGTTTTAAGGTTATGAAGGGGAAATATATTATTTGAGGAGTACATGGGAAATTTGTACTGCTACCAAAATTTTCTATGCATGATGTTATTTCTTAACAAAGGATATCTATAATGCAGAAATACGCACTCTCCAGTCGAACTTGACCTTTGAGGAGATCAATTCTAAACAGGCTAGATTAGAGAGTGAAGTAAGTACTATTTTATCGTAGAAAAACCTTAAAAGGAAAAGAAAACAACAATGTGATTCATGCATTGTAATTAGGTAAAAGCAATGATGGAAAAGCTAAAGAAACTACAAAGCGGGGTTGTTATGGTGAAACCAGAAGATAAGAAGGCCATAGAAGATTCCTTTTACGAGAAAGTGAATCAATGGAGAAAGAGAAAAAGAATGTTCAAGGAGATTTGGGATACTATCACAGAAAATTCACCTAAGGATCAGAAAGAGTTTAAGGTTGCCTCTATATTTTCATCTGAATTTTGCTGCTTGTTTAGACTTATTTTGTTCGGTCCTAATTGTTTTTAACTGTATGGCCTGGCTGGAAGTACAAAAAGATGAAAACAAGTTGGATGCTTCTGATTCTTCTGCTAACCACCAATAAAGCACAAGACAAACCAAATGGTTTAAAAATAAGGAAAAAAAAGAAGATATGCTGAGCCTGTTGCCAGGGCTGGTACTTGCTAACTACGTTACTGCACCAATATTTTTTAGGATATATGTTTGAAACTGTGAGAAGCTAGTATTTGAAATGTTTATATCCAAAATTTTGGACTAAATTTCTGATGCTGTATCTATATATTTCTTTTCTTGTTTTCAAATAATGTGTCTTTACAGGAGGAACTGGGTTTGGAATATGACGAGGATGTTGGGGTGTGCCTGCAGTCCTATACAGATTTATTGTCGAACAAGAAGAGAAAACTGTCTTAAATTCTCAATTAGGTTTTCATATCCCAGGTTAAATTGGCATTTATTTTTAGTTTTTAAAGTTAAGTTCTTGTGCAGTAGGTTGGACATATAGTTGTGGGCCTTCAGTTTTTACAACTGTGAGCATTGTACTTGAGAGTCTTTTTGGTGCTTAAGTACATATGTTTTTCTTTAAAAAAACAGAAGAAAAAGGAAACTGTAGTAAGCTTGAAAATTGTGGCTGTTTCTATGATAAATGGCACTTCGTTTCAGATAGATAGTAATGGAGCTAATTGACAGCCATTGCTACTGTTTCATCAAGCACCGGTAAATACCAGACTAATTGCGGTGGAGGGGTGGAGCGGGGCTTGGAATAGATATTGTGATATTTTGTAGAGAGCATTTCTTAGAGTTAATTGCCAATCAAAACTAGCACTGCATTTGGCGGTGTGATGGATGGATGAATTTATGTTTGGAAGGACACAAAGGTGATTGAATATAACTTTACGTGTTTCAGATATAAACTGAAATAACTTATAAATTATAATTGGGATAAATGAATATAGTTTAAATAGATCGTACAAGTGATTGAAATAAATGGCAAACCGTAACCCACTGGAAAAGGTACCTATGATAATTGGTGTCAATCTCCTATGCTGAGATTGGAGATTGGCACCAGTTATGTGGGTACCTTTTCCGGGTTATAGTTTGCCATTCGCCATGGCTTGTCTTCTCCTCAAATTTATGTTTTCAAATGATTGAAATAAATGAATATAGTTTAAATAGATCATATAATTGCCATTTAAAATATTTGGTTTTTCGAATTTATGTCCAATTTTTTTTTATTATCTAGAGGGAATAATAAAGTAGGCCTATTCATTAGACAAATATGAACAAAAAAAAAAGCTGGAGTTCAGATCTATTATAAGAACAGAAAAATTAATAATAGGGAATTAGCGCTTCTTCTACCGCTCTGGTAATTTTCTTATTTTTTCTAAAGAAGAGGCTGCCAAGTGGTGAGTAGGGTTTGAATTCTTGATCTTTGAATATTAGAAGGTCTTAGATCATATATTTTCCATTTAAATTTCGATTTGACGATCTTATGAAAATTAGACTTCACAGACTCGATTTCATTCATAAATATTCTACTGATTTTTTGGAATCTGACCGTCCTATACACTGTAACTGCTTCGTAAAGTAGGTCGTCAAAATTTGCTATTCTATTAATTTTTCTCTAATTGGAAAATGATTTTGAAACTATTAAATTTTATGAATGTTTAGATTTAATTAATTTAAAAGGCAATTTTTATCACAAGTGTAATTTGTTCTTAATTGGATGTCTAGAATTTTCTAGAGGGTGTTCTTAAGTTCACCAAGTTTCTTTGAACATCCAATTTTCAAGTCATTATTCATCATTTCTAGAGGGTGTCCTTAATTCAAAAATTTGTCATATTGACTTGAAATGATGAATTCGAACCGTTGAAATCCATTGATCTACCTTATGAGTGATGTGTCTTCATGCACAAATTTTAAAATTTCAAATTAATTTTGTATAGAGTCAAGTTATCAAAAAACATTCAATAAATTAATGCATTAAAATTAATTTATAAACCTTTTAATTTTGACCATTTGACTCTATACAAAATTAATTTTAAAAATTTAAAATTTTCGCATGAGGATGCATCTCTCATAAGGTTAATGAGTTTCAACAGTTCAAATTTGTCATTTGAAGCTAATCCGATTGGTTATTAGAGTGGAGTTCACAAACTAGGATGTTCTTAAGTTCACAAGTCCCTTTGTGAACTTAAATCTAAAATCTATTGGATTGGTTTCAAACGACGAATTTAAATCATTGAAATCCTTCTACTTTACGAGTGATGTGTCTACATGCAAAAAAAAAAAAACTTAAATTTTAAAATTAATTTTGTATAGAGTCAAGAAGTAAAAAAAGTTCAAAAAATGAATGCATTAAAATTAATTTATAACTCTTCTAATTTTGATCACTTAACTTTACACTAAATTAGTTCGAAAGTTTGAAATTTTTGCATGTAGACACATTGCACGTAAGATAGAAGGATTTCAACGGTTTGAATTCATCGTTTGAAGTCAATTCGATAGATTTTAGAGTTGAGTTCACGAAAGAACTTGGTGAAGTTAAGAACACCCTAGTTTTAGTCACATATTCTATTCTCAACTATGTAAATAATTTATTTTTTATTTCAATTATGCCTATTTGCGCATTTTAAAAATAGTCCATATTGTGCACTCAATTTTCTTATCTCACGGGTTAATAGTAAATCTATTGGTTGTGGAGTTTTTATGTTTAAATCAAAATATTATTACTCCAGTATATGCTTTATTTCAAACGATTGTGCAGTTTGGTTCTTTGAAAGGCCAATTGTCTGTAAAATTTTGGATTATTTTTTTTGAGTAAAGTTAGGTCAAGCCACCCAACTATTTAATACTTTTGTTATTAATTATAACAAATGATTTCTTCCATCTGAGTTTCGAACTCATGACCTTTCATATAGATATCATGTGCCTTAGCCACTAGACCAAATACTAGTTCACAAAATTTTGGATTATTGGGTTGCATTATAACCAAAGGAAACCTGCTGTTAATCACAACTATTCACAAGTACTGGACGCACATGAGTTGTTCGTCAAAATGCCAAACTAAACATATCCTTTATAAAAAAAAAAAATAATAATCTCCGCAATATTTTCTTTCTTGTTTGATATATATTAAGAACGTTTAAATCATTTGAAAAGGCATGATAGGCTTCAGTTAATTGAGTAAAGGATCTACTTTCCCACAACTATATATGACATTCCAATACATGTTTCAAAGGATCATTTGCTTAGGTTTTCTTTCACATATGCTCTCAATTCCATCTGTTCTCCTATGGAGAGATCTGAATCTCAAATTTTGTTGTGATTTTGAGAGAAAAAAAATAGAGACACGAGACAAGTCTCTTGTAAATTGATTTCTTTGGAATGATAATTCTTCTCATACGTACACAAAGAGTCTTAACAACGAAACAAAATAAACATACCCCAAATAACAATTTGGGTCAAAATATAAAAAATTTAATCTTATATACAAATAGATAAACAACTTACTCTACAATCTAAACTCCTATTGCAAAAATTGTACAATGCCATTCCAAACTATAATGCTTATAAGACATATCCGTGCTTTGATTGATTGCATTCATACATCGTTTCTTCTGGTCCTTACCGACTTGGGTTTTTCTCTTGCCTCAGGTTGGTTCTCCACATAAACATTCTTCTGCACCTGAATTGCATACATAAAAAAAAATCAGCATTGTATTGTTTATCCATTAAATCTCAAAATTAATTGTACTATAATATGTCTTATATATTAAAAAAAGGTAACTACCTCCTCTTCTTCAACATTCTCCAAATCACTATCTGAATTCAAACTCAGGTTGTCTCCAGTTGATTTATCACTTTCGTACAATTCTTTACCAGCTCTTCCATTGTGGCCCCCGGTGCCATCTCCTCGAAAGTCTAATTTTGAGAGCTCAATTGCTGCCTTAGCAGCTGCTGCGGCATTGGCAGCCGATTGGAAGGCCGCTTGTGCAGCGGCATTCACGTCCTTGTACTTTCCCGACTCCACCTTTAAGAAAGTCTCATCTAAATCTTTCTTTTCTGGTAGCTTTTGATCTACCTGCTGATCAATATTTTTTATTGCCTTAGATATAATTTAAATCATATTCTTTCAAAGTAGGAACGCCTGCTGATAATTTTTTAATCAATTGAGTTCTTGTTGAGAAATTAAGTATACACATGTACACAAGTTAATTAATATTGCGATGTCAATCTTACAGTTGTTGCTGCTGCTGCTGCTGGAGTATGAAAGGAGGTTTCATCATTGAATTCCAGCTTAATTCCTTTCTCAGAGGCAATCTCTTGCAAAACCCTCTGCCTAATCTCAATGCTTGGTAGTCTTGTAGATAGCTTTTGTATTAACTGTAAAACATTAATGGATCACACTATTGTCACAAAGATTTCCAAACACATGCAATTAACAAATCATATTTGATACCCATGAAATAACTAATGAATGAATCCTATTTTTCCATAGTATATATATAACTTTACATATAACATAATTAATGAGTAGGACTAGAGTGTTGCTAAGTTCATTAAGTTTCTTTGTGAGCTCAACTATAAAATATATCGGATTGACTTTAAATGAAGAATCTAAACCGTTGAAACTGGTATACCTTACGAGTGATGTGTCTACATACAAAATTTAAAATTTACAAATTAATTTTGCATAGAGTCAAGTGGTCAAAAAACGTTCAAAAACTGAATGCATTAAAATTAATTTATAAACCTTCTAATTTTGACTGCTTGACTTTATACTAAATTAATTCGAATATTTAAAATTTTTGTATGTAGACGCATCACTAGTAAGGTCGATGAATTTTAACTGTTCGGATTCGTCATTTGAAGTCAGTCTAATAGATTTTGGAATTTAGTTCACAAAGAAACTTGATGAACTTCGAAAAACCAAACCCTAGTTGTACTCTTATATATATAACATATATAATTAATTTGCCCTGACAAAAATCACTCTTCTTGAAGGGCGGAAAGAAATTAGAAAGAAAAAAAGAAGAAAAAAAAACAGAGAGAGAATAGTACCTTTGGATCTACTGCACAGCCATTGCGCAGCTCAGTAGCTGCCTGTACAAAATCCTTTCCGAATTTGGATATAAAGATGCGACGAACATCCTGCAATACTTGCAAATCACCGCATCTTGATGTGCCAAATATTAAACCCGCCACTGCTTCACGAAGCTCCTCAGGACACTCCCTGGTAAACAAAGAAGAAAAATATAGATGCCAATTAAGTTAACAAGTGATAAGATCAAAAGATTTTAAATCTTAAATTATAACTAATGTTTAATTTCTTGTTATTGTCATCATAAACATTTTATATGATTCATACCTGGTATTCTCTAGCAGAGCACATCTCTCGGTGATGAGATAACAGTAGCTCTCTATCATTGAGTACACATCCACCATATTCTGCTCCTTTATTACGTGCTCCACCTGAAGAAAGAAAATTACAGGTACTGTTAACTATAAGAACTCAATATACTACAATTCCAGCATCCAATAGTACAGTTTTTCTTATATTTATATAAAAAGAAATCTAAAAAAACAGCTAGCTAGCCTCTACTTGAATTTTTTTTTAATTTGGAAGCAACGTAACTCTGTTTGAAATATAGCTGCAGAAAGTTTATTTACTAAATGAAATTAATATAAGGGTCAGGCATCGTCGTAATTAAAAGCAGATCAATTACAGTGTTGAAATGTCTAATTGACAGTTATGCACGAATGTATGTATTAGTCCTTTCTAACAAAAAACAAAAAAGGCAATCAAAATATCTAAATGATGAAGTTATGATGGGTATATATTTAAATTTCTCTTTCTTTTTTGTCTTTCTCTTCAAATTTTATGCATCAAAAGTAAGAAATCTTACACGGAGGAGAGCACGGTCATGGTGGCCGAGGGAAAGGAGCTGTGCCACGTCATCACGGGAGTTGGTGCAGCGGACCCCACGGCGTGTTTTGAGCACGACAGCCCGGGAGCCAGTGACGGCGAGCAGAGACTTGAGCTTGGCATTCTCTTTTGAAATCCTTCCTAGAAAACGGTCTAGCTTCCTTCCCATATCTCCTCTCTCCTCCCTTACAGTGTTTCTTTTTTTTCCTCCTGATTGAAATTGTGTTCAAACTGTGAAAAGCAGGTTATTTTATATATATAGTGAAGTTTTGTGTAAGCTAGCATTGATTGATTACTGAGCTGAGAATTTTCTTAGGCGCGAAGGATCTGAGACGACGGATGAGAACACGGGGCCAAAATAGTCCAACCTGTCAATGACTAAAGACTCTTTCACTCGGTATATTGATGAGTTCCTTTGTGTCGCTTTTTGGTGTAAACAAGTGTATGCATCATGTTAACTAGAAGTCTAAAATCACAGTGACAAACGAATAGTTCAGATTCGGTATAATAAGGAAGCCAAACAAAACAAAGGAAAACCCAAATTTTTTTTTTCGCATTTTTCTAGAAAATAATTTGTGATTTGCATTTTATTTGCGAATAAAACATATTATACAGAATAAAACGTCGAGAATTATTCGCGAATAATTTGTAATTTCCGTTTTATTCGCAAATTACTCTCAACTATATATATGAGGTCGGCTAATATCAAATCAGTTGTTCCTGAGATCCCGTGCAACCAAGTCGTCTTTCAATTTTCAAAGTTCAAAACGTCGATCCAAACCGTTAGATGTGTTATCTATATTAAAATCTGTTGGGAGACCAATTTTATATTTTTTGGAGTTTTTTTACTATTTAATAAGCCACTTTGAAAATTGTTGATCCAATGGTGGCTTCTAGTTTTACTGTTTGGCTAAGTCACCGTTAGATCAGCATTTTTCAAAGTGGCTTAATAAATAGTAAAAAAATTCAAAAAAATGTATAATTTGGTCTCCAAGAACATTTTAATATAGATATCACATCTAACGGTTTGGATCAACGTTTTGGACTTCAAAAATTGAAAAACAACTTGGTTGTACGGGACCTCAGAAACAACTAATTTGATATTAGCTAACCTCATATATATTAGATAATGAGTGAGCCTATGGTACTATGCATATCACGGATGGGTCCGTGATACGGTTCAATATCTTCGTTTTCAAAGTTCTAACGGTCGATCCGAACCGTTCAACATGTTTTTCATATGAATATGTACTTGCCGACCAAATTTTACATTTTTTAGAATTTTTTTACTATTTTTTTAGATAGGTATAAAATCACTTGATCCGAAAATTCTGGACCATCCAAAAACAGTGATTTTCTGCCTACCTAAAAAAATAGTAAAAAAATTCTAAAAAATGTAAAATTTGGTCGGCAAGTACATATTCATATGGAAAACATATTGAACGGTTCGGATCGACCGTTAGAACTTTGAAAACGAAGATATTGAATCGTATCACGGACCCATCCGTGATATGCATAGTACCATAGGCTCACTCTTAGATAATTATTAAAAATAAAAGGCAGCTTCTTTGATATTTAAGTTGTATGCGACAGTTGCATTAAAATATCTCCTATATGCTATCCATGACACACATGATTTAAAATTCTGACAGTGTTAATCCATGCATGCTCAGATGCTCATAACTTATAGAATTAATAAACCGTGTGGTTTGATCTATCAATAACAACCGGCAATAAATGCACATAACTTGTTCTAATTAAATAGCGGACATATTCTATGGTACAGAATACCGATTACCAGATTTCAAATTGCTAAATATTGGCTAAACATTTGTCGCCTTCATTGGAAGATTCATATAATTGACCTGATCAATATTAGGACAAAAACAAAAGTCTATTCTTAATTCTAGAAGCCATAATTAATTACAACTCAGAATTCATAAGTCACAATAATTCATAAAAATAAGAAAATTAAAATTAAATTCTCCCAACATGATCTTTTATTCATAAAATTAAAAAAATAACAGGACTGCAGTGAATGATTACAACTCATAAGTCAAAATAATTCAAACGTTCAACTGCAATGATTCATCATGACTGTTTTATTATCTCAACGAAGAATTGTACAAATAAAAGTTAACTTGATTCATTGCAATAACGGTTATTTTTGGAAAAAAAAATATATATATTACTAATTTAATTTATTATTCTCTAACACTATGAAATAAAAAATTGCCGTTTTTGGTCAGGCAGCTCACCACCGAATTATTTATTTTCCTATTTCTAAAAGAATAAACAATTTAACCATATTTGTTTAAAGTTTCTATTTTTTTTCCACCTCCACAGTTTAAATTTGCGGAACCAAAAAGTTGGTTCCGCAGGTTTGAATTGTCTGTCAATTTATATAAAGAAGTTAATCATTGTGTGTCATATTTCAAATAATCAATTTGGTCTCATGGATAAATTAATACTTTTTTGGAAGCATAAGAATCAATTTGGTGAAAGTGAAAATCAAGATTCTAAATAGTGATTATAGCGTTATAATTTTTAATGTCTGAAAAAACTATAGCACAACCATAGCTATTTAGAAACATTATAAAAGAAAAAAAAATGGTTAATAGTGTTATAGTTTTTGAGGTTCGAAAAAGCTATAGCTAGTTATTTAGAAGTCTGGTGAAAATACATACACAAGATTTGTATTTTTTTTTTTTTCTGAAGTTCAAGAAATTATCAGGTATAATGAAAACTGAAAATGCATATCAAATTTGAATGGAAAACCAGCAGGCCGAGAAAGGATTCAGGGGAATATTATAATTTTTTTTTTGTTAAATGTTGTAGATAATTTTATTGAATTAAGAGAGTTACAAATTAGTTGTTACATAAGAGTAGACCACGAGTGTCTGATAAAGTATACAACTGTAAACAAACTAAAAACGCACAAGGAGTATGTGCATTCTATTGAGACCAAGTTGGTTATTCCTTGATGGAAATGATAGGAGTCTAGTAATTATTTTCTTAGTGCGCATAATTGTCATATTTCTTTTGAGAGACTACATCGGAGAAGACATTGAATTAAACTGGACCGGGACAGTCACTACTCTGAAGTTTCAAGAGAGACACTGAATCAAATCAGACTGGATCGAAACAATCACCACTCAGATGCCCCAATGAAGAGTCGCCAGTGTAGAAGTCAGAAAAGGAAGGGATAAGAGGAGGAGAAAAAAGATAGCACATAGCAACAAACAACCAACACAACAACATATAAAGTAAATATCTATACGTACAACTCATTCACCCACTCTTCTATTGCCAAAGAGGGAAAGAAGAGCTCAGAAGAAGAGAAGAAATAATGAACCGCTTGTCGTGAAGAATAAAACCCCAAAAAAGACGAAACGAAGAGCTGGGAATAGATCCAGGAAGTGGAAGCATCGAAAAACAGTGGCCAAATCTGCTACTCAAAAGTATCTGCTCGAATAAAGGAGAAGTAATGAGCAGAAATCTAATTTACTAGGCAGAAGCACCGAAAAGTGACAAAATCCATGAGACAAAAAACAGATGAAGAAAATAAGTACAAAAAGTGGGTGTGCGGGGTGGGGGCCTTATTACCCCTATATTTTTAAAATTGTGGATCGCCTGTTACATCAATACATTTTAGGCCTACTGATGTAATGGGCCTGCTTATGATCCCTGACCTTCCCAATATATCTTGAATCCCAACATTTTATCGAACATCATGATTCATGAGGATTTATTTTTCGGGCCTCAGATGTATTATCTGATAGAGAAGTTTGAGAATTTATTTGGCGAATATCCTGAGGCTGCCCTTTTAACTTTTCATTGGACGTACCACGAAAACACACTCCAATATTGTCTCTTTTTCGGCCAGTTTTTCTTATGAAGCAGATAATGTAATATTAATATAGTATATTGCATAAGCGTTAATTAAGGATTTAAGGCTATATACACATATTAATTATCATGATGTATTTGATAATGCTACCGTATTAATCTCTCAATCATTATTATTAATTAGGTGAAATGCTTTGGTCACTAGATAAATAATTTTAGAGTAGGGTTAAAATGTATCATTGATTTTGTGCTCCAATTATGCACTACATCCTTATCTCTATTTTTAAAGTCCAAGTAGTTGATCCGAACTGTTCAACATGTTTTCCATATTAAAATGTGCTTGGAGACCAAATTTTATATTTTTTGAAATTTTGATTAAGAACATCAATTAGCTTTCTTGTTTAGATGCAAATTAACTAAATTTCCTATTAAATATTGAGGTCTTCCTTTACAGGATTCCTGTCTTAAACAAAAATATTAGAATTTTTTGATAGAGAAGTTTGAGAATAGGTTACAAAATTGGAAGTGCAATATGCTATCCACTGCGGTCTGGGGGAATATTAACCCTCATTACTTCAGTTCTATCTTTTATTCTTTTATATGCACTTTCTATATATAGGATTCCTGCAACTGTGCTCACCCACAAACAAAATTAGAAGGCATTTTCTTTGGTAGGGCTCTAATAACAAAAGAAAATACTCTATTGTCAGCTGGCATAAGGTTTGTTTAGCTAAAGACTATGATGGGTTAGATATCTTAGATCTTAGGTAAATGACCACTTACTCATGAAATGGTGGTGGAAATTCCAAGACCACTCTTATAATCACTTGTGGAGAAAAACTTATACAATATCAATATTACTCACATCAACATATCCAGGTCTCAACTTTTTGGAAA
The DNA here is from genome assembly GCA_964058825.1 of Carex arenaria. Lineage (NCBI taxonomy): Eukaryota > Viridiplantae > Streptophyta > Magnoliopsida > Poales > Cyperaceae > Carex > Carex arenaria. Next base: position 21,507 of record CAXKVW010001266.1, on the reverse strand, counting down.
TAAATTCTCAAATTAGAATCCTTAGGTAACAATAGTATTATATATTCTCCTGATACACATTCTGAACTTAGATTTTGGACAGATGTCTGGAACCAACAATACACATTGGCAACTCAATGTCCTGAATTGTTTGATATTTGTTCTAATCCTAATATTTCCCTAACACAAATGGATGGGCTATTTCATTCAAAAAATATTTAGATGAAGTGATGATTAGAGAATGAACTCACATACTACATTCTCTTAGCACAATTTCTTTCACTCATGATTATGATAAAATAGCTTGGGAATAGGAAGTGTCTGGTTTATTCTCTGTTAAATCTCTCTACAGATTTCTTAATTTTGGAGGGGTTAAATTTTCCTGGGCTATGTTGTGGTGTCAAGTCCATGTGCCCCATAAAATAAATATCTTTATGTTGTTGATGACTAAGAATAAGATTCTCACCAAGGTTAATTTGAGGAAAAAGGACTGGAAAGGTACTGTTCAATGTCAGTTTTGTAAAGGGATAGAATCTACTAAACATCTTTCCCTTCTATGCCCTTTTACTCAAGAAGTATGGTTTTGAATGTAATTAAGCCAACAACACTATAAGAACTAGAGTTGTATCAAAGATATAGTGAACTTTGCTTGTACCTTACCAAAAGATTCACAATTGGCCTTTTTACTGGTATTCGGTGCTCTCAGGTGCTCTCAGCTGGACAGTGTGGAAACTGTACAATGAATTATGTTTCCAACATACTCATTTTAAAACTTTTAGTACAGTTATTATAATGATGGTTGTTGTGGTTAATTTTTGGACAATTTTGGTTAAAAGACACGCCAGAGCGTTGGTACAAGTATGGCTGTCAAAAGTGATTGAGTACATTTCCCTCCAGATTTGAGACCCAAAAGACACAGATGGTGGTGTACCAACCTCCTGAGGATGATGAATACCCAGCCAATGGCACTGCTTAACCTGCTGATGATACTTATCTATCTTAATTAGTTCTATGCTTTCTTATAAGTATATGCTATGTTTTGATTGTGCTTGTAAGGAAGTGTCGATGACCTTATCTAAACTCGTATTTCTTTAGATTTTTTTTCCAGTTTGAACTCTGTTTGTAAGCGGATCTAGTTTCTTTAATAAAACGGGCGTTAGCTTTTTATAAAAAAAAAATACTCATCTGGCAGCATCTGCTTGGAATTATAAAAAAAATATGTTAATTAATATCAAATAATTGCTATCATCATTGTCACTCTAATTTTATTAATAGTTAATATATTTTTCAATCTATATATTAATATTTTGAACATCTATTTCTTTACCTCACAACAAACTTATTAGGATTTAATTAATTAGATGGAAAGATGTACGTGATGATGACGAAAAAAAAAGCTCATGAAACAACAAAAGAAAGAACCAGAAGAAATGAAGTGGTAGGGTCTAGGGGAAAAAGAAGAAGATAGAATTAAGGCACTCATGACAAACAACTCATCTCCACAGTCACGCGTCCAATTTAAATGAAAAGAACACAAGCAAAGTAAAAAAATCATTCATATTTCAGAGTGCGTTAGGCGTTATGTTCATCTTTTCCATTCAACCGCATGAGCACAGTTTGGCAAGGAGACACATTTATGGATAATTATGTTAATTAGCACTAAAAGTTTAGTACTTTTTTAGGTTTAAAAAAAATATTGTTTAGCATTGTAGTAGAGATTATTTTATTTTAATTGATTTGCTAGTTAGGAGTCACCAACCTTCAAAAGAAAACATGACAGAGATAATTGTTGCAAGTACGCTGTGATATTATTGCATAACAATAACATAATATGGATAATTACAAAAGAGTGCTGGTACTTCCGTTAACTAATATTAGTAGGCCTAGCATCTCCGGTATCCAAAAAAAGTATAAATACAATTTATTTGTTTCATTCTTAAAAGTTAGTTGAATATGACCAACTAACATGAATACAATCTGCCTTTTCTTTTCATGTAAAGCTTGAGCAATAACAATAGTATTTAGAGAAAGAGGAGATACGTAGTACATTTGGTTAGAAAAAAGTCATACAACTGTTAGTTACTATACGAAGGTTTTAAGAATTCGATTTACTCTCACGGTTTCACAGTCTTTGCGAAGGTTTTAAGAAAAAAAAGAAGGTACCAATGGTATTTAATTTGACATCATTATTTTGAATTAGCAGGTAGGGAATTACTAAATATTGCTTTATTCATTATTTTTCCGTATATCTTTTATTTGGCAATACTTCATGGAAATTTGAGGCATATTTTCCATGTAACTGTCGTCTCATGGTTTTGTGTATTCTATACGGCAGTATCGGTTTAATGTTATTGTTGATTTTTCTAATAGAGATGCAAAAACCGAGGGAAATTTTTTTCAATTATCAACTTCTGTATACATTTTGGATTCTCTCTCCTTTTATATTTACATTGGCAATATAGCCGTTGGAATTATTGTTCCTATTTATTGATAACACTGTACCTCTTTATTCTATTTCTTCCTAACATTACATCTAGACCCTTGATCAATGATGAAATTATATTCTGAGATCATTATTCAACACCCCCCTCAAGCAAGGATTATAGATGTCGAATAATCCAAGCTTACTAGTGATTTCTTCAAACGGCTTCGGATCCAATCCTTTAATAAAAACATCCGATAGTTGATCTTCACTTCGAACAAACGGTGTTTCTATCTCCTTAGCTTGAACTTTTTCTCTTATAAAATGGCAATCGACCTCTATATGTTTGGTTCGTTCATGAAATGCGGGATTTAGAGCAATGTGACGTGCCGAGTTGTTATCACAAAACATTTTCATGGGTTGGTCATATTCGATTCTCATGTCCTTAAGCAATTGCTTGAGCCAAATTAATTCACTCGCGGTGGATGCCATAGCTCGATATTCGGCTTCCGCGCTTGATCGAGCCACGACACTTTGTTTCTTGCTCTTCCATGTGACTAAATTTCCGCCTACAAATGTACAAAAGCCGGTGGTGGATTTTCTATCAAAGCTCTCGGCCCAATCTGTATCGGAATAGCCACATATATCGTTAGATTTGTTATTTTTCATCCAAATTCCTTTTCCGGGATTTCCTTTTAGATATCTCAAAATTCTATTTATAGCTTCTAGGTGTGGTGTCTTTGGTAAGTGCATAAATTTGCTAATTTGGCTTACCGAAAAAAAAATATCCGGACGGGTAACCGTTAAATAAATTAATTTTTCTACTAGTCTTTGAAATTGATTTATGTTTTCTAATGGTTCTCCATCTTCACTATTTAATTTGTATTTACTATCAATTAGAGTAGAGGCCGGTTTACAATCTATTTTTCCGGTTTCTTTTAGCAAGTCAACCGTATATTTTCTTTGTGAAATAAATAACCCCTTTTTTTGAAAAAGCTACCTCAATTCCTAAAAAATATTTTAGGTACCTTAGATCCTTAATTTCAAATTTTTCCCTCAATTGTTTTTTAATTTTTTGGATTTCTTGATAATCACTCCCGGTGACTATAATGTCATCGACATAGACTAGAACTAGGGTTATTGATCTACCATTATTTTTTGTAAACAAAGAATGATCGGCATTGCTAATTTTAAAATTGCAAGAATTTAAATAAGAGCTAAGTTTGCCATACCATGCTCTTGGAGATTGCTTTAATCCATAAATCGACTTATTTAACCTACAAACTAGGTTAGAGATATTTTCCATTTCATGTCCGGGTGGTATTGTTATGTATACTTCTTCTTCAAGTGTTCCTTGAAGAAAAATATTTTTTACGTCCATTTGGTATAGGTTCCAACCATTGTTTATAGCAACTGAAAAAAGAACTCTAACGGTGTTCATTTTTGCAACCGGTGCAAAGGTTTTATTATAATCTATGCCATAGGTTTGTGTAAACCCTTTGACTACTAATCTTACTTTATACCGTTCTATGGTTTTATGACAATTATATTTGATTTTATAAACTCATTTACAACCGACGAGTTTTTTATTTTTTGGTAATTGAACTATTACCCAAGTTTTATTTTTTTCTAGAGCTTTTAGCTCTTCTTTCATAGCTCTGTCCCAAGTTGGACTTTGAATGGCCTCTTGGTAAGTTTTTGGCTCTATTTCTTTTTCTATAGTTGTGAGGAAAGCTTGGTATGAAGGTGAAATTTTATTTTGTATAGGATATTTTACGGTATATGATATTATATAATCTCTAAGTCTACTCGACAGTTGCCGTACCCTTGATGTTCGTCTAAGTTCTAAATTATTTTCTATTTCCATTTCATTTGTGTCATCATTATTTTCATTTATATCTTCTTCAAGATTATCCACATCATTCTCATAATCTTCCTTCTTTTTAAAATATGGTTCATTTTCAAAAAATACAACATTCCTAGAAATAAATATTTTTTTATTTATATGATCATAACATTTATATCCCTTTTTGAAAGAAGAATATCTTAAAAAAATAGTTTTTGTTGATACAAAATCTAATGTATCCTTTCTTTTAATATGCACAAAACTTGTGCAACCAAATATTTTTAAGTGATCAAATGATATCTTTTGTTGATAGAGAATTTCTAATGGAATTTTGTTTTCTAATTTTGAACTTGGTAATCTATTGATTAAATGGGTGGCGCAAAGTATTGCATCGGACCAATATATTTTTGGAACATTATTTTGAAACATTAATGTCCTTGTCATTTCTAAGAGGTGTCTAGTTTTTCTTTCCGACACTCTATTTTGCTCGGGTGTATTAATACATGTGGTTTGGTGTATAATTCTCTTTTCTTTAAACAAAGTTGTGAAGTTCTTATTTACAAATTCTCCTATTATCCGATCTAAATATTTTTAATTTAGCGTTAAATTGATTTTCTATTAAACAAAGAAATTCTTTGAAGCTATTAAAGACTTCATCTTTAGACTTGAGCAAGTATAACCAAGTTGTTCTTGAAAAATCATCGATAAAGATTACAAAATATTTAAATCCGTTATATGATTCAATTGGGGCTGGTCCCCATACATCGGAATGAATTAAATCAAACATAGTTTTGCTTTTACTATTGGAATGAGAAAAAAGGAAGTTTTGATAGTTTCGCCAACTTACAAACTTACAAACTTCACAATTACTACAATTTAAATTTCTACACTCAAAAATATAATTTAAAGTCTTGTCGGAAGGGTGTCCCAATCTTCTATGCCAAAGATCAACGTTCATGGATTTAGCAGAAGCGCAAAGATAATTTTTTTAGTTCAAAAAATAGTGTCCATTTTCGAGAACCCATTCACCAATCTTTGTCTCGGTTTTCTGGTCCTGAAATATAACATTTTTATACGAAAAAATTACATCACAATTAAATTCTTGTGTTAATTTTTGTACCGAAAGTAAATTTATAGGAAATTTTTTTAAATATAATACATTATAGATATTTTTATTACAAAATTTTGTTTCTCCTACACCATTTATTTGCACCTTCATACCATTAGCTACCATAACAAATTGTTCGTTTTTGGACATGTCTAAATTTTTTAGAAGCATTTGGTTACCGAACATATGGTTCGTAGCTCCACTATCAATAATTATTCTATCTAACAAATTAAAATTTTTTGAGTGTGAAGTTATACCAGAAAAAGCAGAATTTTGGACCGGCTATTTCCTTTTCTTTTTCCCTTGGTCCGCTCTGGGTCGCTGTGGAGAAACCCCCATGAGGCGCCCCCTTTCCTTCCTTCTTTCTCTCTTCGTTGCCTCCAACGGAACCCTTAACCTTCCAATGCTTTGGTTTTAAATGGGGTTGAAGGAATCAACATCTCTCATGAGAATGCCCCTCCTTCCTACAGTGAGTACATCTCTCAATTTCACTGGAATTTGGTCGAATTTGACAGCTAGGGTTTTGGCCGGATTTTGAGAAATTGGGGAAATTGGATTTCTTTGCTGCAATGAACCCGTGAGTCTCGTGTCCCTCGTCATGTGCGACTTGTGGACCACTCATGGTTTCCCTCCGGCTCTCTTCTTGCTATATCATATTTTGGATTTGTGAATATGAAGGAAGTGAAATTTTGTTCATGATTTGGGCTCGCACAGCTTCGTAGCTAGGGTTTAACCCTGCAAGGTACTCGAAGATATCATCTTCTTCCTCCCTTTTCCTGACTATGTTCAAATCAGAGGTTGGTGGCCGGTACATCCGGAGTTCGTCTTTCTTCCTTTTGAGAGCACCCAGGTACTCAATGTGCTTCCTTGTGCCTTGTTTTTCTTGTTGGATCTCTTGTTTCAGTTGATAGATACGCGAGTAATTGTTTTGTTTCCCGTACATAGCCTTCACGGTTTCCCAAAGCTCGAAGGCTGTGTCAGAAAGGAGAAAGAGATCTGATATGGCTGGCTCCATGGAATCTGTAAGCCAGGTTATAATTTTGTCATTTTCAGTTCGCCATTTCTTTGCTGCCTTTTTTTCGGCCTCGGTTAATAGGTTTGCATTTGCTGGTTCGGGCTTTTTATTTTCCCCTGTGATGTATTCTCGCATCTCTCGACCGCTAAGCGCTCTAGATGCCGCCTTTGCCCATGACAGATAATTGTTGCCGTTAAGCAAAGTATTGGTGAGTTTGGAGGTTTTGGTGGCTTCAAGCCGCCCCTCTTGAGCCATTTTACTTTTTTGCTGAGTTTTCGGTTTTGACTGTTGCTTGTGTTGTGTGTACCAGATTTACTGGTACAGAGATTGTGAGTGTTTTTTGGGTCACATAACTTAGTGTTCTGATACCATGTTGATTTTTCTAATAGAGATGCAAAAACTGAGGAGAATTTTTTTTTCAATTATCAACTTTTGTATACATTTTGGATTCTCTCTCCTTTTATATTTACATTGGCAATATAGCCGTTGGAATTACTGTTCCTATTTATTGATAACACTGTACCACTGTACCTCTTTATTCTATTTCTTCCTAACATTACATCTAGACCCTTGATCAATGATGAAATTATATTCTGAGATCATTATTCAACAGTTATCATCTATTTCCCAAAATAAGCAAAAATACTATGCACCAGATTAAAAAAAAAGTTCAAATTAATATTGATTAAAAAAATTTGGCCACGCCGAGATCCAATTTCCATACCAATTTGAAGGACAGACAAGAGTTTGGTTTCTTGGCGCGCACTAAGAAGTTTGAAAGTTAATTTCCCTGTTTTGTTTGGCCAATGGCCACCGAAGAATGATTTTGGGTTTAGACATGGTAAAGTAGCAAATTTTGACTGATTCTCACCTGACAATTAATTGCCATTAGCATAACGACTAGGCCCCTTTAATTTAGATATCATTACATGTATCCAATGTGTCATTTACTTTACCATGCCTTTATTTAGAAATTCATTAAACCTCCAAATGGTCAAGTCTGGCGGGGCCAATGTGGGTAGTTGGTTAGTGTAATAGTGTCATTTATGCGTAGGCATGCTATTATGAAGACCTACTGTATTAATTTGTCAACGTACACCTCATCTCGCACCCATATAAAATATAATTAATTTGTTTACACAATATAAATAGAATTACTACCTCCCATTCTCATCTATTAATACTTTTCAATTTTTAATATTGATAATATTTAAAAGGAAAAATTGTGAAAATGCTACTCCAAAACTTTCAGATTGTGAAAATGCCCCTCCAAACTTTGAAATTGTCAAAATGACACTCCAAACTTCATTAATTTGTAAAAATGTCACTCCAAATAATTAATGACTAAAATACCCTTATTCTCCTCTTCTTTCTCCTGCCTTCTCTTCTTCTCCTGTTCCGAATGGCGGCTGAGAGCAGCGGAGGGGGGTCATAGAGGAGGGTTTGATGGTGCCAGTGCTTGTCAGAGGAGGAGGGGTTGCGAAGAATGTGAAGGCGGGCGAGGGAAATCATGCCCGGAAACTGCTTCTTACGCCTCTTGCGACGGCGAGAGTCGGGTCGGCGGAGGGTGCGGGAGGAGGCGACGGAGGGGCGGGGGAGATGGACAGGCGAGGGTATTTTAGTCATTAATTATTTGGAGTGGCATTTTTATAAATTAATGAAGTTTGGAGTGGCATTTTGACAATTTCAAAGTTTGAAGTGGCATTTTCACAATTTGAAGATTTTGGAGTGGCATTTTCACAATTTTTCCAATTTAAAAACATCGCATGTCGGTGAACACACTCTTTTTTAGTAACAAGTTAGAAAATTTGAATTCAAGTCAATATACTTAAAAAAAAACTAGCTAGTAGTATCGCGCAATCAAATTGAGAACTTAAGTCCCATCTTTTTTATCAAAAAAAAAAATGAGTGTCACTTGTACAGATTGCTTGAACAAGCATGGTCTAGAACAAAGTTGTGAGAAGTTGCATCTCCTAACATGAGCATTTCACATAGATCATACAGGACTCTGTGCTTACCTAACATTCAACACACCAAATTGGGGCCCAATTCATACCCATTCCCACTTTCTTGCTTCCACTTTTTGGGGCTTTAAAAAGGCTTCCCTCTTCATCACTAAACACCACAAACATCCACTAGCTAACTAGATATACTAGACTCCTACTCTCATTATTAGCCTTGAAGTAACAAATTGCCATGGGAAGGGGCAGTGCAAGCCAAGCAATGGTCCTTGCTTTCATCCTTGGTTGCATTCTTCTTCTCCATTGCCAAGTGGCTGAGTCGGCAGTTTATACTGTTGGAGGAAACAATGGATGGAGCTTCAACACAGCCAATTGGCCTAAAGGGAAGACCTTCAAGGCCGGTGATGTACTCGGTATGTAATTTATATATATTCAAACAGTTATACAAGAATGTTACGTCCGAATAACTATTTAGAACAGTCTTTCGGCATTTTATCAAACATCTTATGTGCACGGACTCGCGTTGCACACATATATACGTAAAGTTGAGAATGAACCCATGCATTTCGTTTTGCAAATGACCTTTAGACTTGGCATGACACCAAAAATTCATCATAAACTCCAACATTAAAATAATTGAATTGCAGCTTAATTTGATATTCTATATATGTATGATTTCAGCAAATTTTGACCTTTCTCATGATCTTTCTGTAACAGTATTCAAGTACAACCCATCAGTGCACAGTGTGGTGGCTGTAAGTGCAGCCGGCTACAAGGGTTGCAACTCACCGCGTGGGGCCAAAGTTTATAAATCAGGAAATGACCGCATCACACTTGCTCGAGGCCGCAATTTCTTCATCTGCGGCTTAGCTGGACACTGCCAGTCAGGCATGAAGATTGCTGTCACTGCCGCCTAATCAGTGATCGATACAGACAATACGTATATGATATTTGCAGTGGATTGACAAATAATTTTTCTTATAGTTGAGAGGATTATTGGAGCCTTGTTATGAGAGTCTAGTTATGTTTTCTGGTTTGCATTACACTTTTTTAAGTTTATTCTAAATAAAAACCCTGGTTTATGCGGGGAATGTACTTGCATGCCTACTCCGAAAATTTAGATGCCTTTACATTAGTGCGATTGGATTATGCAAGTACTCTTCAGTCTTTTTTCCTTTTTTCATTTTCTTCTTTTAAGGTGCTTGCAGTATGAAACATATGGAACTTCTAGTGTTGTTCTATTGTGCAATGTAGCTTTTTCTGAGGTGTATGCAGTGTGCAATAAACTTACCTTTTTGAAAAAAAAATACTTGTTTATGCTTTAGTCTCTATAGCCATTAGTCCACTAAACTTGGATGATATCATCATATCATTATCATGTTCTTGTAATGCGATCCAGAGTACAAGGAATGCCGCATCGATCTCCTACAGGTCAAAAGGCTGAATAGCAAATTCTACGATGGCAATGATTAACATTTAGAAACCTAAGGAATGAGAATTGTGCATGTGATAGATCATTGCTATACATTAGTGTATTGCAAACAGGCCGGTCTGGGCTCGGCCGGTCCACAATCTGCACGGTTCACGAGCCACGGGTCTATATGGTCCGGATCTAGCGAGTTCGACTTGAAATTGTTAGCTCAAATCCGTGCTAGGACCATGGTCCAGATTCACACGGTCCGGTCCGGTCTAAGATCTGATCTAGTTCCGATCCGGTCCGTATGTGTCCACAGATCTATTTTATTTTATTTTAAAAAATGGTTACATTGTAAAAAAAAAAAATTCCAGTGACCAGATATAGTTTTTGACCAAATTCAAAATTCAATTTAGAGAAACTACATGAATTTTTGTGTTCTTTATATCAAAATAAAGGTATGAGAGTCTAGTTTTCAGATAATATAACTTCTCTATAAATAAATATTATAGATTGATACAGTTTTAACGATCAATTGACAGAGATAAAAAATCAGAAAAGCTGAAATTCCAGTGAGCAGTCCCAGTTTTTGACCAGATTCAAAATTCAATTTATAGAAAAAAGGCTAAATGGATTTTTGTGTTCTTTATATCAAAATAAATGTATGGAAGTCCAGCTCTAGATAATATAATTTCTCTATACAAAAATATTGCATATTGGTACAATTTTAACGATTATTTGACATAGGTCAGAAATCAGAAAAGTTGAAATTCCAGTGAGCAAAGATATGAAAGTCTAGTTTTCAGATAATATAATTTCTCTATACAAAAATATTTTAGATTGATACAGTTTTAATGATTAATTAGCAGAGGTCAGAAATCAGAAAAGCTAAAATTCCAGTGAGTAGTCCGGTTTTCTTATACACGGCTCTAGTAAAAAAATTCAATCCAAACTCTTGCTAGATTCGTTTTTAACCACGGCCCGGTCTAGTCCGCTTCTCCATGGCTCTAGTGCAAAAATTCAATCCAAACTCTTGCTAGATCCGTTTTTAACCACGGTCTGGTCCGGTCTGGATTTTGGAACTTGGTCCGGGGCGGTCCGGGTCCGAACCACAGATGATCCGGTCAGGTTCTGAACCGGCCGGTTCATTTCAATACACTGCTATACAGCATCTTCATATGTTGACTTTTTTGTTTCCTTTTTTTAGTGCTTGGCTGCTTGCCAAGCGAGGTAATGATATTAGTACTAATTGGCGTTGTACCAGCGGTTTAGTACTGTTTTTGTAAAAAAAAAATTCTGGTTTTAATAAAACTGGTGTGTTGATTGACTTGATTCGGTTGAATCCTTAACCCTACTTAAATTCTTAAAAAATATATTAATTGGTGTCTTAGTACCACGGTGCTACAGGCCACTAGTAAGCTGATACTGATAGTGTTGTAAAATGCGGTTTATGCGGCTGTATATGCGTATGCAGTTCAATTCCGCATAAAAATTTTCATGCAGTCTCAAATATGCGGTTTTGCATATGCGGCCGCATATTGGGTCGCATATGTCCGCATATTGGTCCGCATATGTGCGAATTTATTGTTTGAATGATTTTAATGTGAATATATTGCATGTTTTGAGTGGAAATAAATTAATATATAATTTAAAATTCACATATATAAGTCCTCATGAAATTCCGCATATACGGCCGCATACCGCATATGCGGTATGCAGTGGCCTTCCGCATGCATGAACAAAACCGCATTTTACAACATTGGATACTGGTCCAGCAAACTAACATGTCCCCATATCTCCGATATTTATCTGCAAATAATCAAGTCCCTTAAGTACCTCCATTTACAAGGCCTAATTAATCTTCACCGTGAACCCTTTAATCCGGTGAATTTGAATCAATCGTGTCAAGCTCATGATGGTTGATATGACACAAAAATTTATGCTTAAAAGTGCACACTTTGGAGCCTAGTGGTGAATACTGAATACAACACATTGTATCTAAAAAGAATGTAATTATTGAAACCCATTTCCGGCCCATGTTGACAGATTTGGAAGTCTGGCCCATTGGTGCTTACAAGTTACAACAATGTATCTAAAAAGAAGGTTGCTATCAATTGCGAAGAACACACTCTTCAAAAAAGGTCCCTTTTGCCTTTGCAGTAACGTAAAGTTTAGGTTTATAATCCGATCAATTTGGTCAGAATTCGATTCAACAATTCGGACCAATATTAAAATTAACAGAGTAGTTTTCAAGATTCATGGCAATCAGATTCAAACTCAAAGTTCGGCACTCCAACGATTAAATTAAAAGAATTGGGCGTGTATATATATATTGCATGCATAATTAAATGTAATAATTGTATTCGATCAGACCCATCTAATTTAAATGATATTAAATGCCTCCATCCGCAACAAATTAATTAATTTATTGGCTAGATTAGACATCTTGGGTGCAATTCAATTTTAAGTCCGGGTTAATTGTTTACTAAACCAGAGTTACCAGACGGCCGCACAGATCAGATACATGGTTTTTATTCTAAATTGAAACAGCTGCCAGAATATTTTGTTTTTTTTTTGTTTTTTTTTTTGCCAAATAAGCCCGTAGGTTTTCCATTCAACAAACAGTGTTCTCGTACTATGTATATGGGATTCTCATTTCCAAACATCTAACTTCGACGGAGACAAAAATTATAAGACTGTCTAGATAGCAGATTCTAGAATAAACCAACCTTTTATTCTTTATTAAATTTAATAATAATATATAGGTCACGAGCGAGTTCAAAGGTACGTACAGCTTTTTGGTTCAGGTTCTTTTAATTGTCTCTAAACTCTGTACTCTACCATTTGTCCTTGTTCTAAATGCATCTCAATCAAAATATGCTTCCGACAACCAAAAAAAAAAACAAAAATATATGTTTACTGCTACGGAATCTTAAAAGTTCTATGATGGCTTCATTAGCAAACAAATTTTAACTAAAAAAATGAATTTCTTTCCTTAATTAAGACCTGGCTAAGGGTGATTGGAGTCAATCTATAAATACTGAATTTGAATGAAATAATTTTTATTTATTTAACAACGTTACACAGTAAGAAAGAAGAAAGAATTAAAACGCACCGAATTACACGTGTAAGTAGATGTTTGACGCATTCTACAGGTATTAAATCAATCAATTAAGCAGTTTACAAGAAAATGGTGTGGTTCTGGTGCAATTGGAATATGCTCAAACATTGAAAATTCTGGTGCTTCACATAATTAGTACCTAATGGTATATTTGTTATAAAACTTAGACATGCATGAAACTCTTGTTTAGTCAAGTGGTAAAAAATTATCTACCAGTCACATGCATGCACAAAGTTTTTAACATCTTTATTTCGGTTTAATTAGTTCAGCCGACCTTTTAAGTTTTTAACATATATATATTTATAGTCACATATATGCATGCACAAAGTTTTTAACATCTTTATTTCGGTTTAATTAGTTCAGCCGACCTTTTAAGTTTTTAACATATATATTTATAGTCACATGCATGCACAAAGTACCCAGGTTAATTATTAGTTTTACAAAACTTAAAAAAACAAAGTAGTTGGCTAACAGTTCAAAAGCATCCACTCAGCTTTTTTAGCACATTTTTTACAATATCACACTGTCCTCTCTTCTCTATTTAAACCTTGCAAACCCCATATTGATCTTCCCAGTAGCAACTGTTCCATTCCTTAATTAATTTGGGTCTTAATTTCCATTTCTTCTCTCTTTCAATAATAATTAGTGGCCATAATGGGAAGGGGCAGTGCAAGCACATTTGGAATAATTTTTCTCATGTGCCTTCTCTTACAGCACGAAACCATACATGCAGCAACTCATCATGTTGTAGGAGGAAGGCGTGGATGGACCTTTAATGTCGCCGACTGGCCAAATGGAAAGACCTTCAATGCCGGTGACATGCTCGGTACGTACGAAATATTCAACACATATTTCACATTATTGATAATTACAAACAAAAAATGTACTGGCGTGTATGCACGGAAGATTTATAATCTTCACATTTTTAATATTGTTTCTGTGTGTAAATGGAACAGAGTTCAAGTACAGCCCGTTGTTTCACAATGTAGTAGCTGTAGACTCCGACGGGTACAACAATTGTGCTACTTCAACCGATGCCAAGGAAATGAAATCGGGAAAAGATCGAATTACCCTTAGCACCGGTACATACTACTACATATGCAGCCGCTTCGACCACTGCAGCTTAGGCATGAAAATTGCTATCACTGCTGTGTAATTTGTAGGACATGAAAGGATCGATCAGATAGTTCCTAATTGTTGTTGCTATTAATGTTCTTCTTTATCAGTTTTAATCTAATTTGCTGTTTTCCGAAAAGCTTTTCTTTTCTTCTTTCTTTCTTTTTAAAAAGAAAAAGAAAAAGACTAATGCCCGTTTCATTAGAAATGAAACCTGAGAATTTACAAAAGAAAAATAGAAAATCACACATATGCAATATAAAGCAGGATGCCAGTAACCCTACAGCATCAAAATTACACTAAGCAAAATAACAAGCAATGTAGCATAGAAAGTCATAGTATAGGTAGCAATAAGCTGGTCAAGAGGTGGTGTCTTCAGAGATCCATTCTATCATCTGCTCTTTCTTTCTTTTTCTTTTTCTTTTGTTTTATTGCAAGTTTTAAGTAATCAAATTCCAACCAAAATTAACGGGCCCGAGAGTTAAAACGATCGCTTACATTCGAAGAGTCTGTTCTAGGGGGCAAAGAGGAGAGAACAGCAAATTATATTAACGGGTCCAAATCCAGAGCCCAATTTTGGCCCATTGGGCTTTATTTCTTTGCATGATCGGGCTTAAAATTCTTACCAGGAGCTTATTTCCCATTTGTTCATCCACGTCCCCCGACCCCCGATATGAGACTACTTGGGGGTGAAATTATAATTGATAATTGATAGTATCCGATCTATATTCGATCCGTATTGAAAACATAGATATATTGATATTCATATTTTTGTGAATACCGATACGGATATAATTTTACATTCTAATGATATGTATCCGAGTAGTAGATATATACATATAATTTAATATATATTATGAAAAAATTATGTTATTAATTATTATAATTAGATAAATATTATGAACTTTAGTATTTTTTAATAATATTTATATATTTAATTATTTTTAATAAATATCCAATTCGATCCGTATCTGTATTTGAAAAATAAAAAACAGATATGAATATGGTTTTACCACTATGTGCGAGACGTATTGGATCCATTTTCACCTCTAGACTACTTACATCCTAAGGATGACGTCAGTTTGCACTTAGTATATTGCATAATATTTTTTTTGAAACGAGACTGCGAAGTCGTGAGGGAGAATCGAACTCTCGACCTTTGGATACAACAGTTCTAGAACTTTTTTCTAACCAACTGTGCTACCTCCCCTTACTAGTATATTGCATAATAAGTTGCAAATAAATAAAGCATTTCTTCCGGATGTTTTAGTTCTTTTTTTTCGGTAATGGACTTTCCACTTGTTGTTTAGTAGTATAGATTGAACTTTGAACTTCGGAGCATTCGAATTTTCATGGAGGTCCCTCTGCGAAAGTGCTGATAATGATGATAACTGTGCAAGTTCAAGGAGGTCCCTTGCTTTATTTATCTATTAGGAAGGTCCCATATGTACAATTCCAACAAACTTATAAAATTAGCTAATTTGCAAGGTTATTAACCAAATTAAAATAAAATATGCAGACTAGCTAGACCCACCCACGCCCTCCCCCCCTCCCGGAATTCGTATCCTCTACATTGACGGAGCATGCGTTACTAGATCTAAACCGTTAGATTGAGATCCACACTAATATTAAAGAGCCATTTACGTAGGTCATAGATGTGGACCGAATTGACTCATATCCTGATCAGACAGCCGAGATGCATTAAACTCAAAAATACTCTTTTGAATTAATGCAGAAGAAGCAGACTTCCCCGGACCCACCCAAAAAATTTAAAAATAATAAAATAATAATAATAATAATGATGATGATGATGATGATGATGATGATAATAAAGTGGACTCTATTGCGGAAATTATCTTATCCAGACAAGTGGACAAATGCATTTAATCAGATACTAGAAGAATTCAACATGGATAGCTAGATTTTTGTTGCAGCCTCTATTTAGGATATAACAGAAGTTTTAGTTAATAATTGACGACTTCCAAATTAAAAAAATAATAATAATAAAAGAGTTGTTTATTAAAAAAATTCAAGAGTCAATGTGAACTTGGAGAAGAAGAGAAGGAAGTTCTATTAGTTAAAAAAAATGACTCTATTGCGGAAATTATCTTAACCAGACAAGTGGACAAATACATTTAATCAGATACTAGAAGAATTCAACATGGATAGCTAGATTTTTGTCGCAGCCTCTGTTTAGGATATAACAGAAGTTTTAGTTAATAATTGACGACTTCCAAATTAAAAAAAATAATAATAATAAAAGAGTTGTTTATTAAAAAATTTCAAGAGTCAACGTGAACTTGGGAAAGAAGAGAGGAAGTTCTATTAGTTAAAAAAATGCACTAGCTAATATAATATTTGATAGCCACAGTCAATTTACAAAAAAAAAATAATAATAATAGAGAGAGATTTTTTAGTAGTAACTATCGACTTTTTTAAGAGAGAGAGGCAGAGAGGATTTTTTTTTTTAAAATAGAATTCATTTTAAAAATATTAATCAAACAAGCATTGTACTCTGGAAAACTATAAAAATAGCCTCCACCGGTCTCCCAAACCGGTGTAGCTTGGAACAATGGATCTTTTTAAATAGGCCCTTTCAAGCTACACCGGTTTGGGGGACCGGTGGAGGCTATTTTTATAGCTTCAATGGGTATGAGTCTGCTTTGGTTAATTTTTTTTTTGTATGAGTTCTATTTAAAAAAAAAAATAGGCAGAGGGCATAGATACGAGTTTTTTTTTGAAAGCTTTGCATAATTACTACGAAGTAGTGAGTGGGACTCAAATTATTGATCTTTGAATAAACAATAGTTTTAGAAAGTTTTTCTAGCCGAGAACTATGGAAAATAAAGGTCGCAATGAAGGTGCGGATCTTCGTTTGGCTAATGTTAGCTAATAAGATTTTAACACAGTCGGTTCTTTGGTTTCGGGGTTGTGTGATACATCCAGGCTGCCATCTCTGTAACTCGCAAAGGATGGAAATGAGGGATCATATAATGTGGAAATGCCGGTACACGATCGGGTTTTGGACGGGCCTCTTCGCTCATTACAACTATAACATTCAGATGGATTATTCAGATCGGGTTTTGGACGGGCCTCTTCGCTCATTCAATCAATGATAAGTGGGTTATGAATTGTTCGGGGGAGTCCAAAAGTTGAAAAATCAGAAGGAATAGGGTCTGGGCAGCAGGAGCATGGGCGCTTTGGCGTGAAAGGAATAGGCGGGTCTTTTCGAATAAATTGAAACCGGTGCAGCTGCTGATTAATGATACAATAATGGAAATTCACTTCTGGTCACAACTCGAATAGGGATAGAAAGGAACATGGCCATAATAACGGCGATTGGTAGCACTTGATTTGATTTTAATTACTAGTGGTCTCTATCTTTATTTTTATCCTTTATTTTTATTTACTTTCATTTTTCAATCATGGTATGCTAACTTAGCAAACTATCTTTGTAATCAAACTTTTCTTATTAATTTATTGTTGACAGTATAACTGCCAACTTTCAAAAAAAAGAGTTTTTCTAGCCAACTATGCTACCGACAATGACCATTCTCAATACGGCTTAAAAGTGGAAAAAATAAACATTTGGTTGCAGCAAAAACCCCACCCCAAAACACACAAACAACATAAACTTTTTCTTTTTTTTTATATACCGATGTAACAATAATTGTAATAGCCCACCTATTTCGAAACAAAAAACATTAAATAAATCCTGGTATTTAGAGTACTAGTAATATGCAATATGAATTGTTTTTCTCCTCCTCTCTCTCTCTCTCTTTTAATGGGGGTCCATATGATATGACCAATAGTACTAGGACCAAACAATCTATTGGTTCTTTTTTAAAACCGATCAACCCTTTTTATCTTATTGCTCTATGTATTAATAAATAACAGAATCGGCCATCCTTAAGAGGGTGTTCGGCACCAACCAATATTCTGAAAAACAAAACAATGATATTTGATAGATTATATATAGTTTGTGAATTATGATCCTCTTCGTTTTCTCTTATTTTTTGCGATTCCTTTTCACTTCTTTACTTCATTTGGACTTATGATCTGATGGCCTTATGCAGTGTAAATTTAGTAATGAGGGAAATAAATTGGGATGTGTTCAAGATGTAGTGCTAATAATTTGTGTCTTTTTTTTCTTTTTCTGAAAAGAGTAGTGATGTGCTATTTTTTTTACAAGTTTAGGTGTAGTGGAGACTATCATCATCATCATTCATCATCTCGTGCAAATCGATTTTAGAAATCAATTTTATTAACTTGAATAATATTAGAGAAATTTAAATTTGATATTGAATTTGTAACATCTCACAGAATATTATTTTTTGTAAATTAATTCTCAATCTCGATTTAACATTCAATACCTTATGATGACATGGGTAGCATTTACTTTCCGAAATTTTTATTTGTACCATATTAAAAAAAAAATTTCAAAAATCACTTTTTCTGAGAATTTCAAAATTTTCCACGAACGGCAAATTTAATAGCAGACAAAAAAGTGAAGGTCCGCCATTTAATTTGGTGGACCCCAGACTGGATCCGCCAATTGAAACTGCGGACCTTCTTTTTTTCTTCTTCTACTAACACAAAAAAACAAAAACTCAAATATGACTTTTAATTTAATTCAACCGTCTGTAATATTTAAATAAATAAACAAAAATATAATGATGATTTTCTTTAAAAATATAATTTTTTTTTATGAAAAATGGCGTAAAACGAGTCAAAGTTGGGAAAAAACTTAACGTGTCCGCTGTTTTGAAAGGCGGACTCGCTTAATTTGATCCACAGATTTGATGGACGGACTCACAGACATGACATATTTAGAAATTCCGAGAAAAAATAGTTTTTTAGTTTTTTTTTTTTTATATGGTAGAAATAAAAATTGCAGGTTTACTTTAAATAGCCAATGAATGGGTCATCGGTGTGTTTACTTTATTTAAATCTCAATCTCAAGTGGACAGGGTCAATGTGATGACATTTCGACGGAGAGAATTGCAAAATAAATGTTCATATTATCATATATCACTTTATTTGCGTATAGGACCCTATAAAGGTTTGCAAAATAAATGTCCGGAGGCTTGCAAATAATTTTTTTTTTGAATTAGTTGTATTTTGCAAATAGTTTGAAACAAAGGCTACTCTATTACGGAAATTATCTTAACCAGATAAATGAACAAAAGGAGGGTTCCAATGCCTCATCTTCTCATACCTCATTCGTGTCTCGTACTCGTATTCTATATTTTTATTTTTAAAGTCCAAATAGTCGATCCGAACCGCTCAATATAATATTCATGTTAAAATATGCTTGGAGACCAAATTTTATATTTTTTTGGAAATTTTTTGCTTTTTTTTAGATTTATTAAAAATTGCTGTTTTTCAAACAAATCTGGACCATAATAAAACAGCGATTTTCAATAAATCTAAAAAATAGTAAAAAAAATTCTAAAAAATATAAAATTTGGTCTCCAAGCATATTTTAAAATGAAGATCATGTTGAGCGGTTCAGATTGACTGTTTGAACTTTAAAAATAAAAATATAGAATATGAGGTATGAGGAAATGAGGCATTGGAACCTTACTCAGTGGACAAATGCATTTAATAAGATACTAGAAGAATTCAACATGGATAGCTAGATTTTTGTTGGAGCCTCTGTTTAGGATATAACAGAAATTTTAGTTAATAATTGACGACTTCCAAATTAATAATAATAATAATAATAAAAGAGTTGTTTATTAAAAAATTTCAAGAGTCAACGTGAACTTGGGGAAGAAGAGAAGGAAGTTCTATTAGTTAAAAAAAATGCACTAGCTAATATAATATTTGACAGCCACAGTCAATTTACAAAAAAAATAATAATAATAGAGAGAGATTTTTTAGTAGCAACTATTGACTTTTTTTAAGAGAGAGAGGTAGAGAGGATTTTTTTTTTTAAATAGAATTCATTTTAAAAATATTAATCAAAGCAGCATTGTACTATGGAAAACTATAAAAATAGCCTCCACCGGTCTCCCAAACCGGTGTAGTTTGGAACGGTGGACTTTTTTAAATAGGCCCTTTCAAGCTACACCGGTTTGGGGGACCGGTGGAGACTATTTTTATAGCTTCAATGGGTAAGAGTCTGCTTTGGTTAATTTTTTTTTGTATGAGTTCTATTTTAAAAAAAAAAATCGGCAGAGAGCATAGTTACGAGTTTTTTTTTTTTTAAAGTTTTGCATAATTACTACGAAGTAGTGAGTGGGACTCAAATTATTGATCTTTGAATATACAATAGTTTTAGAAAAAATTTCTAGCCGAGAACTATGGAAAATAAATATCCCAATGAAGGTGCGGATCTTCGTTTGGCTAATGTTAGCTAATAAGATTTTAACACAGTCGGTTCTTTGGTTTCGGGGTTGTGTGATATAGCCAGGCTGCCATCTCTGTAACTCGCAAAGGATGGAAACGAGGGATCATATAATGTGGAAATGCCGGTACACGATCGGGTTTTGGACGGGCCTCTTCGCTTCTTACAACTATAACATTAAGATGAATGGTTCAATCAATGATAAGTGGGTTATGAATGTTACACTTAATGCACCACTTAACCTTCTATTAAAAAAAAATCGCAAGTTAAAAAGTAAATAGAAGAGTTTAGAGAAATTTGACACGCGGAATGTTAACGGAGTTCGGCAAAACAACGGCCTACGTCTCCGGGGCGTCGCAACCAACTTCTTGGTGCGCCTTTCTATTACCCAACTTAGAAAGGTTTACAACTTGTGAACCGGTGAGCCCTTACAACCAACGGGAAGTCACACGGCCAACTAGAATGAAGAACGAAGTCTTCGAGAACAATATTCGCAAGAGAAACACTCAATAGCTCACTCTAATCTAATCTAACTCAATATTAGTGAAGTGGATTTGAGGTTGTTTGAGGGATTTGAAGTTATAAGCTCTCACAACAATGGTAGAACTCAAACTCACAGAAAATCAGGTTTTTGAAAATTAGGGTCGGCTAAAAGTTCCTTTGGAAATGAGCCCAAAGTTCCATTTATAGAGTCAGCTTCAGAAAGAGCTTTTTGGTCTAAAACGTGATAACGTTTTATGAAACGTTACCAACGTTTTGCTGGATTTTGAATTTGGTCATATTTTTCTGTGAACTTTGATTTAAAACGTTATAACGTTTTCTGAAACATTCATAACGTTTTCATCGTTTTTGAAAGTTTGAGAACTAAACTCTTAAATCGTTACCAACGTTTGTAAAACGTTACATAACGATCTCCATTGGAAATCAACCGATCAAGATTGTCATTTTGAATTTCTGGAATTAATAAAACGTTATAACGATTTTGAAAACGTTGGTAACGTTTTCATCTATTTTGGCATATCAATCAGTTCATTTCACAGGTTTTTATAGGGAAAAACGTTATAACGTTTTGTAATACGTTGGTAACGTTTTATACTCTGAAACAACACCAAAAGCTACTTTACCAAGTTTGTAATTTTACAATCTAATTTCTTGATAATTCTCTTGATGTTT